>CAKOAT010908486.1:95513-110730 GCA_932364175.1 Eruca vesicaria subsp. sativa
TTATAAAACGATTCTCGAGTTTTATAAAACGATTCTCGAGTTTTATAAAACGATTCTCGAGTTTTATAAAACGATTCTCGAGTTTTATAAAACGATTCTGAGTTTTATAAAATCACTTTTGCGGAAAGTAATGATCTCCCTTTTACAGAAGCTATCGCAGACGTTGATTTCGAGAGTACGGTTTTCGACACCAACAATCTAGTCTAAGATGCCTTTGGCATCAAGCATGCAAGATATCCGGTTTATATATTTCAAAAGAGGCGTGCCTCTCCTTGTTGATTCCACATGTTTGTAATAGTAGTTAATACTCATCCAGATCTCTAATGTCTATCTATTAAAGCTCTTATAACCTCTCTCTTAACATTAACACAAATTATTCCGTCTCTCTCTAGTGTTCATCATGATTTTCTCTTTACTTGTTACATGAATCTCTCATCTCATTTCATATCTCTTTATCACTCATCTCTCTCTCTCTGGGATTCTCTTAAGTTCTTATTGAAATCTTATAAAGATTTTATGGTAGGAGAGCCAGGTTGCATCAATCTGGTATTTGAAATCTAAGATCTTCAGCTTCATCTTTGGTTCGCTAAAGCAAAGATGGAAGGAAGCTATGTACACAAATTCATTACGGTTCTGGTTTCATTAAAGGTGGAGGCAACTACCTATTGTGGTCAAGCCTCGTGAAGACTGCTATTGGGAGGCTATGGTTGTGGAGTCACATTACTGATGAAGCTCCAACACCAGTTGCTAGTGAAGGTGGTTAAGAACTTGTGCTGGTTGTTGAGAAGAAGTGGATCCAAGATGACCTTATGGTGCTTTCCGTGCTAAAAGGATCTTTTGAGGTGCCACTCCTGAAGTCTTATAGCTACTGCAAGACATCTAAGCAGCTGTGGGAGACTCTCCAGAAGACGTTTTGGAACATCACCATTTCTGACCCAAGTGTTTGAGCTCAAGAGATCCACAAACACCAAGAGGTCGGGTTCACCAAACATTTGGGAAAGTTCAGATCTTTCTGGTCTGAACTTGAGACTGTTAGGCCAACCACTACAGATCAAGCCAACCTAATGGAGAGGCACGTGCAAGATCAAGTGTTTGGGTTGATGCAGACACTACATCCTGCCTTCAATGATGTGATAAAGCACATACTAAGGTCACATAACATTCCATCCATGGAGGAGGTGTGTGCACAGCTTCAGAAGGAGGAAGGGAACCTTGGTCTATTTGGAGGCAAATGGGACATGACCATGGCTAACAAAGCCGAGACATGTCAGGCTAACAAGGTGGCTTACCGTGCAGAGGAGAGAAGGTACACGGAAGTTAGGAAGTTTGGGGGTACATGTGATCATTACAAGAAGCCAGAACACAAAAGGAGTCAGTTTTGGATCTTACATCCTCACCTTAAGCCGGAAAAGTTCAACAAGGACCATGAGGGGAGAGCACACCTTTCTGCTGGATCAAATGAAGCTGGTTCATCCGGGACTAGTCAGGTGGTTCAAGTGGGTGAAAGTGAAGGCAAAGCTATGTCCTCTATCAGTCAGCCGGAAGCAACATGGATCATGAGGTGATAAGGAAGTCTGACATTGAGGCCCTCATCAAAGCGTTTAAAGAGTCTGGTAACAAACTCGAAAACACTCTTCGTTATTCATATACTTCTCATATGATCCCTAGTAGTCATGATACATTGCTGGAATCTATTTATAGTTTGCAGATTAAAGATAGATCACCTAGGACATACATTTCTAAAAATATGACTAAACCTTTGATTATAGTCTCTAGTGCTACTCATCACATGATTAGTGATAGTAATTTGATAAAGATATGGAACCTGCGCGTGGTAATGTTATGGTTGCTAATGGTGATAGAGTTCCTATTAGAGGAGTTGAAAACTTGAAATTGTTTGATAGGAACTCTAGAGTAGTTATGCCTGATATGACATCAAATCTTTTATTTGTTAAGAAATGCACCACTGACTTTCATTGTAATGTTGTCTTTAGTCCTAATGATGTGAAGTTTCAGGATATTGAAAGCAATGAGTTGATTGGGCAAGGAGTGACCAAGGGTGATCTTTACATGCTTGAAGATACTACACCATTTTCTGTTTCTAGTTGTGTTTTGAGATCTGTTTTGAATAAGGGAGCATTATGACATTCTAGGATAGGACATCCACATGTTAAAGTCTTGAGCTTAATGTTACCAGATGTCATGTTTAAGAATAACGAATGTGAAGCTTGTTTTTTGGGTAAGCATTGTAAGACTATTTTTCAGAAATCTACTACCATATATGAGAACTGTTTTAACTTGATTCATTCTGATGTATGGACTGCCCCTTGCTTATCTATAGAAATTACAAGTACTTTGTCACTTTCATAGAAGAAAAATAAAAATACACCTAGTTAACTCTTATTAAAACTAAAGATAGGGTGCTTAATGCATTTAGAAATTTTCAGGCTTATGTCTCTAACCAATTCAATGCCAAGATTAAGATTTTCAGGTCTGATAAAGAAGGTAGATATATTGGCCATGCATTCAAGAATCATCTATTCCAACATGATATTCTACAACAAACAAGATGTCCCTATACCCCTCAACAGAATGGTGTAGCTGAAAGAAAGGATAGGCACCATATGGAGGTTGGAAGATCAATGATGTTCTAGATGAGTGTTCCAAAGAGGTTCTGGAGTGATGATGTGATCTCAACATGCTATTTGATGAACAGGATACTATTGGGGTCAAAATCGGTACGACGGAATCAATGAACAAAACTTTCCACAAAATAAAAAATACGTTTTATAAAACTCGAGAAGTTGTTTTATAAAATTCTAAAGACTTTCTGAAACAAAGGAAATCCGCGGAAAACTTGGAAATCGTCATCTCGAAAGGACGAACGAAGCAATTGCCGATTACACGATTTCCCAAGATAAGCGAAAAATCGCATCCGCCGTACACCGCGAGCATGTTCGATCGAACCAGTTCAGCGTACGACGAGCTGAAACAGCCGGTTCAGCTCGCCGTACGGCAAACTGGTCGATCCCAGACCAGCTCGCCGTACGTTGATCTGGTGGCCCATGGACCAGCTCGCCATACGGCGAGCTGGCTCGACCAAGACAGCTTGCCGTACAGCGAACTGAACTGTTCTCAGTTCAGTTCGACGTACGTTGAGCTGACCATCCCAAGCCTCGATCTCCCACGTCCTCGAATCAAGGCATACGTCCTTTAGTTCGATCATGCTCTGAACCAATGTCGAAACGTCTTTCGTTTCGTCTCAATCCATCTCACCGTTTAAGTTTTACGATGAGAATCGTAAAACTCTTCTTTTCTCGTAAAGTTCGGGAAGTTTGTATAAAACACCAAAGATTAAACGGAACATCGTACATTGTCAAACTATATGATCAACTCGAGAAATCGTATAAAAGTGGCATCATATCAGGAAACGATCTCGTCAAAAAATTGTAAAACGGTTTTTATCGCAAAACGGCTCGGACAGCCAGAAAGCGCGATAAAAATCCACTTGCAACTTTAAATGAAATCCAGCCCAAAGATACAATGACGGTTTTGGGATTTACTCACAGAAAGAAGATAAATGTCAAGTTTGAAGATAAATGTCAAGTTTGAAGATAAATGTCATGTTTGAAGATAAATAAAAGTTTGAAGGAAAGATCGAGATAAATGGAAAATTCCCGATAAACTCGAATCTGGGGAAAAAGGAATGACTAAACCGCCTAAGGAGGGAGTATATAAGCAAAAGGAAGAGGATACAAGAAGGGAGGAGATTTTCGAGAGCTTTCACCACCAGAAACTTAGCACTTAGGGTTTTTTCCGTTTTTGTTATCGAGCTGTGCCTCAACTAGGGTTTTCGTCTTAGACTGCTAGGGTTAGGATCTCGCCAACGGCTCACGTGGCTAAGGCTCACTCTGGTTGTACTGTTCTTACGCAGATTCGGAATAAGAATCTTTTTGTTCTCAATCTCGATTTTCTTTACATCTCTTTAGCTAATTCATATTAATTGCGTTCTTGATTATTCTTGTGCGGTTCCGAAGATAGCAGGGTCCTCTGGGAATTTAGGGTTTAATCTAAATTCCTTTATTTCGGTTCCCACATATACCAACCAAAATTCTGGAAGAACAGTCTCCGTTTGATGTCCTCAATAAGAGAGAACCGTATTTAGATCATCTGAGAGTGTTTGGTTGTGTGTGCTTTGTACTTGTTCCAGGTGAAATGGGGAACAAGCTTGGAGCTAAAAGTACCAACGCTATGTTTATTGGGTACTCAACCACACAGAAAAGCTCCCCAAACCAGAAGGATCCTTGTATCTATATATGTCAAGTTCTTGGAAGAAAATAGCTACTATGAGTGTAAGAAGTGGGAAGACCTGGAAGATCTTTCTCAATAATCTGATAAGGCCACTAGTTTGCGGTTGATATTGGAAGGATTAAGAATCAACACCTCTCGAGATCAGGGAAGAAAACCAGCATCTATTAATGAAGCTGAAGATCCATCCCACCTAGATCATGAAAGGGGAAATGAGCCTGATGTAGGAGAATTTTAAGAACAAAACTCAGGCAGTCATGATCAAGGAGTGATGGAAGGTGAGAATGAGTCTGGTATAAGTGAACCAGGAGCTGTGGATGAAGAAACACCAACATCAGAACCTGAACGATTAAGAAGAAACACACGGATAAGGAAGGATCATTCCAGCTGGGTCAACACGAGAGTGTACTACAATGCCCAGGCTGTGGAGCATCCTTTTCAAGCTGTGTGCTCCTTTGCTAAGTTCCCCGAAGAACACTATGCCTTCATGACCAGTTTGGACGAGCGCTACATACCAAGGTCTTATGAAGAAGCAATGGAGGATAAGGAATGGAGTGAAACAGTAGGTGCAGAGGCTGGTGCAATGATAAAGAACGAGACATGGTATGAAAGTGAGCTTCCCAAGGGGAAGAAAGCAGTGACAAGTAAATGGATATTCACCATAAAGTACTTACCAAATGGGAAAATGGAAAGGAAGAAGACTAGACTGGTTGCAAGAGGGTACACTCAAACATATGGAGAAGTGATATACCATGATTTTGACCCGCTTTTAGTCATGGTATTGATATGTTTTTATGATAATTGTCTATGTTTTGGAGTCTATTAGGTATGTTTTCAGGTTCAGGAGCATTTTTTAGTAAAGTGATGATTTAGGTGCCTTATGGAGCTTAAAGGAGAGTATTCCAAGATGACTATGAAGATCCGACAATGAGAGACACATATCGATCGATACACACCTTGTGTAATCCATCGATGACGCTTCCGTAGAAGTTGAAGTCGACTCCATCGATCGATGTACACCATGTACCATCGATCGATACAGAGCGTGATGAGCAAGATTTACTTGGCCGACTTGAAGCCCAATTTCTCACCAAATTAAAAGATTCCCCTGACGAGTTTTTAACCTAATTGTACTCATTTTTATAGTTATGCCTATGAGCCCTAGAAAGACAATCAGAAAGTATTGAGTTTTTATCTAAGTTTTGTATTATATTCTATACTTAACAATAAAGTATTTTCTTTTCATCTTATTCTTTTGCTATGAATCTCTTGGCTATGTCTGAGTAGATTCATTTGTTTAGGGTTCAAATAGTTATGAGGGATTAGCCCCAACTATGGAGTGTTGAGTTGTTATATTCATTATCCAGATGAACCCTAATGCTTACTCTAGATTAGCTACCTAGAGGTATGATTATGGAGTGACTAATCTAATAGTCATTATCCTGAAATCATTTGGCTAAGCTCAGACTCTTTTTGGCACGTGCGATAAGCGGTCTAATAGAAACTCTCGGGTGAACACAGTTTCAATTCGATCCGATGCTATATCGATCGATACTCCTATAGAGTAATCGGTCAACGGCAAAACATATCGATCGACACTGCGATAGCAACATCGATCGATACTGTCGGCAATCAGATCAATGGACGAGTCTAATAGTGACAGCTGTAGATTTGTCTAAGGATTGAAGTTCTCATATATTTGCAAGCAATTTTTTCTTTTATTGTTTTAAAACCCAAAAACAATTTTCTTTAGCAACTTACCATTGCTACCAAATTTTATTTATTGTTTTAAACCTAATCAACCTAGCTTAATCACTTAGGATTATATATTTTGTGACTCTGGTTCCTTGTGGATTCGATCCCTAAGTACTAAGATTGAACCTCTTATTTGAGAGAGTAATTCACTCCTTAGGGTTTAACATTTGAGTGATATCAAATTAGGAGCCGTTGCCGGGTAACTAAGATTACTATTAGATTTAATCTGATTCAGTTTAAGTTATTTGTTACTTTTTATTTTTCAATCTTTTGACACAGAATTTTTCTTTTTCTTTTTGTCCTTTTCAGGTACATTCCCAGCAGTACTAGAAGCAACAAGGAAAAGCAACTTTTGTACTCAGAAGATCCCAACAATCTGGAACGTAGCATCCGCAAAGACCTACGCTCCACATCGATCGATACCAACACCTCTCTATCGACCGATACGCGCTTTCCACCAACGTTCAACAACCGTTCGTTGACCAATTCCCTTACCATCCCATCGATCGACATCAACAACCGTTCGTTGACCGATACCAACACCACCTCATAGATCGACATCAACAACCGTTCGTCGACCGTTACCCTTCACTTGACATCGATCGATACACCCCACCCTACATCGATCGATACTAACCGGCGAGACATGGTAGCGCCTATGATTCTCATACCCGATGAGAATGGAGACCTGCGTGATCAAGATGGTCGCCTGCGAAATGCAGCAGACCAGAAGCTGAATGATCAGAAGGAGGTCATTACTTAAGAAGACACTGCAACTACATGCGTCATTCAACCTGTAGAAGAGATCAGAACTTTGGCTGACTTCAACCGTCCGGATCAGTTCTATTCAAACCGATCGGCCATCCTCCCTCCTGCTATCCAGAGAGGAGATTTTGAGCTCAAGCCGCAGTACTACACACTTGTAGGACAAATCCCTTTCTGTGGTTTGCCCCATGAGCATCCTATGGACCATCTGGAGAGGTTCGAGGATCTTGTAACCCTAGTCAAAGCAAAAGTAGTCCCTCAAGACTACCTTTTCTGCAAGATTTTCAAGTACTCTCTATCTGGAGAAGCTTTGCAGTGGCTGAGACAACTACCACCAGGTTCCCTTACCACCTGGAGTGACATCAAGCACGCTTTCCTGCGTAATTTCTTTGATGATTCACGCACTGAAGACTGGAGGAAGAAAATTGCTACATTCACCAAGACCCTGAAGAGTCATTCAGGGATAGTTGGAACATATTCAAATCCTACCAGCGAGACTGCCCACACCACGGATTCAACAAAGTGCAACTGCTCTGTACTTTCTACAGAGGCATCAGCCCAGATTTCAAGAGAGCCCTTGATACAGCTAGTGATGGCAACTTCACCACCAGGAATCTGCAGAATGCTATCAAGCTAATTGATAACTTGGCTTCCAGCAACAGCACAAAGAACTCTGTGACGCAGACGACATCATCCATTGGGAAGGAGTACATCAATGAAGTTCAAGCACAGCTAGACAACATTCAGAAGCTCCTAAACAAGCAGATTTGTTCAGTGGAAGATTCATACATTGTTGAACAAGATGTAACCTGGATTAGTGGAGCTGGTTTTCAGAGATCTGGTAACCAAGGAGGATACATAAACTTCACAGGCCAGAGAAGCAACTTCAACCAGAGTTCCCAGAAGCCCAACAACTTCAGCAGCAGTAACCCCAACAGAAGCTATGGAAGTGCTTTCTACTCAAATCCACACCCATCCACCCAAGATATTAAACTGAAGGAGTTGATAGACAAGATACTTGAGAGTCAGCAGAAGGTCGAGGTAAACTTTAATGGAAAGATCGATTCTGTCTACACCACCTTCACCACGAAGATAGATGCCCTCAGCACCCATGTGAAGAAGCTAGAGACACAAGTGTTTCAGACAGGAGAAGCACTTAAGAAGCAGGATTTTTCCCACAACCAGAACATCAATGCCATCCTGGATGATGAATTTTGGCAAGAGGTAGTGGAAGAGATTTAGAGATCTGAAGATGAGAGTGAAAGAGATTTCGCCTACGACTACTATCGATCGATATCACCAGCTCAACATCGATCGATATCGCCTTTAGTACGTCGATCGATAGACTTTGACGACTGTCGATCGATTGACTTAGACGAAAACCCTAGCGAGTGCAATTCTGTCAAGATTATGTCTCACGCCGCCTTCGCAGCACGCCACCCACATCCGCCCATCCCTGTCATTGATCGACAGGATGACCCCTTCATCGATCGACACCAAGACCCTGGTATCGACGGACACACTCCAGCCAGTGCCGATCGATACACAGTACCCCAACGCGGAGTGCAGCATCCTAAGATTGATAGTGCACGTCTTGACGCTTTCCGGGAGCAGTATTACACCACCAGAAACCCTACAACAGCCCTATAAGAGAGACCCACAAATATCTTTGAGTCCATGGAGATAGAAATGGAAACTCAGGGAACAGTTCTCAGAAAAAGGAAAGAGAAGATACCTAAACCCTGTAAAAGAGAAGCTAATGAGAAGGAGTTGTCAAGCTTCAGAAAAAGAGTCCTCAGAATTCTTAAAGAGAAACCTTTTGAAGAAGCCTATTTTTCACACAGATTGTGGATGTTCTTCAGAGAAACCAAGGAGACCGAAGAAGACATCAAGAGAATGTTTCACAAAGTTAGAGATAGTCTAAAGCAGAAGATAACACTGGAGAAGAAGAGTGATTCAGGGAAGTTCACAATACCTTGTTCCATCAGAGGTGTTGAGTTCCCTCGTGCTCTATGTGACATAGGATCTGGAGTTAGCATCTTACCCAAGCTTATGGTAGACCATCTAGGTCTGAAGATAGAGCCTTCTGAAGAAACTTTCATCTTTGTGGATTGTTCTCAGCAAAGCTCTGGAGGCATCGTTCGCAACCTTGAGGTACAGATTAGAGAAACCCTAATTCCTACAGACTTCCATGTCCTCTCCAACAAGCTCAACTTCAAGACTTCTCTACTACTTGGAAGAGCCTTCTTAGCCACAGTTGGAGCCGTTTGTGACCTACAAACCAACAAGCTCTGCCTAACCCTTATCAACCCTTCTATCCACTACAACCCTGTTCCAGTCATCAAGTTTCCAAGCTCAACAAGCTCAACACTCGCAGCCACCTGTTTCTGTGCCCACGAGTATGATTCTATGGGAGAGTATGAAACCGAAGAAGCAGTATCGACCGATGACAACCCTTCACCATCGACCGATACCAGTGCCGACCCGTCGACCGACATACCTACCTGGTCATCGATCGATAAGGTATTCCAACAGATCGAAGACGAGTTCCCATACGCCGATTTCAGCGCAGATGAGTGTGAAAACGATCATTACATGCCCGAGCTAGCTAGTATCACTACTCAGGAAGAGTATGATGAAGATTATGAGGAGGAACGAGCCATAGAGTACCGATTTCTTCGAGAAGATGCAGAACACCCTCTGATCCCGACTTTCTTCCGCCGAGCATCGACCGATATGGACCCCTGTCCATCGATCGATATGCCTCAACCCAGATCGCTCAAACGACGTTTCGAATCAACGAGCGACGAACCTTACTGCGCACCAGGCTACGTCCCACATGAGCCACACGACGGAGATTACTCGATTGGAAGTTGGGCCAACAATTATCACGAAAGTTTTGCAGTGGATACAACACCACTACAACCCGCGATCCAATCTGATGCAGTCCTATCGACCGATATGAAGCACTCTCCATCGATCGATATTAATCTCCAACCACAAACTGATCCTGCCACAACACCATCCGAGGTACAAACACCTAAATTCGATTTAAGTTCACTAATACTAGATGAGTTTGGTATTTTCAGGGATCCAGATGGTCATGCACGAGTAATAGATGGGAGAATCATTCCAATCTCCACAGAAGATGTTGCAAACATCCTTCAGATGGCCAATGGACCTATCATCGAAAACGATCCGCACCAATGAAAACGGCCATCGACCAATGCATGGAGACTCGCATCGATCGATATGCACCGAGAATATGGGAAGAGAGCCTTCAACAACGGAGTTCGTCGTTTGTTTTGGGAAAAGAAAGATGAATATGGAGTCTACAGAGATGAATCTGGCCATGCAAGAGCAGTAAACGGAGAGATCATCCATGTTACCAAAGAAGACATGGGAAACTTGCTGAAGAGAGCCTCATTATTTGGACGCTCTTGTTTCTGTCTACCAGAGTATGCTGATCAATATGCTAAAGGAGTTCCAGATGGCAAGCTCTACACACAGGCAGAAGTCACATATATGCTAGATTAAAGAACCGGAGATCACAATTGGGAGATAGCAGGCATGCAACATGAACATGAGAAAGACCTATCAAGACTTCGAGGTGAACTGCTATGGAATACCACCAGCAATGACTTAGCACGATATGAAAGAGAAGCCCTACAAGAAGAAGTCAACACCTTGCGCGCACAACTGAGATCTCAGACACATGCATCGACCGATACATATCCCCCCGCATCGATCGATACACCCGTCCACAACCCGATCGTGCACCACTTACAGAAGCTATCGATCGATGACAAACCCAGTCCATCGATCGATACCCGTGCTCAAGAGTTCTGTACAAGAGAAGAACTAGAAGCAGCCACAAGATATATCTACAAATCTATTGAGTTTTGTGGAGACGAAGATTACAGATTACTGGACATGTATTGGTTCCCACTACACAGTGACGTCAAAGGATTACAGTGCACAGTGGAGGATATTCAGAAGGAGGTAGAAGATATTCAAAGACAGCTCGCCAGCCGACCTGACCCATCCCCATTGATCGATGATATACCACCTCCATCGAATGATGTGTGTGAGAACCGAAATTCACACTTGTCGATTTCCGTTAAATAAGGAAACTTAGGAAAACCCTAATTTTCCAGAGGAACCGGATCTCTGCGAAAGCCAACGACAAGTAACCAAATAAATGCGGAAAAATATGAAAAAAACATAATAAAACGAATTTACAAAGAAAGTCGATCTTATTTCCGATTCGCGTAAGAGCGTTGCGATCGTTACAAGGGTTTACAAAGGCTTTGGCCGCAGGGCCGTCAGCGAGTTATCAATATGAAAACCTTATACCTAATCGAGTCGCAGCTTGATAACAAAAGACGGAAAAAGATAAGAAAAAGGATTTGAATGNAAAAAACATAATAAAACGAATTTACAAAGAAAGTCGATCTTATTTCCGATTCGCGTAAGAGCGTTGCGATCGTTACAAGGGTTTACAAAGGCTTTGGCCGCAGGGCCGTCAGCGAGTTATCAATATGAAAACCTTATACCTAATCGAGTCGCAGCTTGATAACAAAAGACGGAAAAAGATAAGAAAAAGGATTTGAATGATTTCAGACTGAACCTTATGAAAGGCTGCCTACGTACCCCTTTCGAGGATCAAGTCGAACGTAGTTCAGTTGATAGAGCTGGACCAGAGATCGAACTGCCTGGGCGAGTTCGTCTAGTAATTGAGCGCCAGTCATAGAAACCGAACTTGTCGAGAAAAAGCCTAAGTTTCTAAGTGCGGAAAATTCTAAGTGTAGAAAAGTTGTAAAAGTCTCAGATGAGAGCTATGAAATTCGTCCCCGTGCTTCTGCCCTAGACCTCCTCTTTATATACTCCTCGCCTTGACTATCCGATCTTTCCATTTCGCCCAGATTTGACTTAAATCGGGAATTTTCCATTCTTCTCGATCCTTCCTTTTCTTCTGCGGAAATCTTCTATTTCTCTTCAAACCTTCCTTTTATGTTTAAACTTGACTTTTATTTTCTTTCTGCGAGTAAACCGTCAAAACGTTATCAAATCTGTGGGTTAGATTCCGTTAAATTCGCGAGATGGGTTTTTATCGCGTTTTAGGTCCTTCCGGGCCGTTTTGCGATAAAAACCGTTTTCCGACTTTTTACGGGATCGTTCCCTGATCTTACGTCGTTTTAATAAATTTCTCGAGTTAATCGCAAAGTTTTACGGTTTACTCGACTTTTTATTAAAAACACGTTTTTATGACTTACTCGGCGTTTTTTATTAAAAGCGCGTTTTTTATGATTTCGACGAGAAATCTCGAATAAATCGTATAGTTTAGGCAATGTTCGGTGTTTCGTTTAACCATTGCCGTTTTATACGATTTCCTCGAGTTCTTTCCGAGAAAACGAAGTTTTACGGTTTTTATCGTAAAACTCGAACGGTAAGTCGGATCGAGATGGAACGAGAGATATTTCGACTGTGGTTTAGAATGCGACCTTGTCGAAAGACGTAAGTTTCGAATCGGGAATGTGGGAAATCAAGACGCGGAGTGTTCGGGAAGTTTTTAGTTTGCCCATCGGCGTACTAAGCCGGGACCGGCTTAGATCGCCGATGGGCGTACTAGAGGAGTGTCCTTAGTTCGCCCATCGGCGAACTAAGCCGGGCCCGGCTTAGTTCACCGATGGGCGAACTATTCGTGACTAGTTCGCGTTTACAGCTTTTTCGGTTTTTTGCGATTTTGTAAAACGATTCTCGAGTTTTATAAAACGATTCTCAAGTTTTATAAAACGGTTCTCGAGTTTTATAAAACGATTCTCGAGTTTTATAAAACGATTCTCGAGTTTTATAAAACGATTCTCGAGCTTTATAAAACGATTTCTCGAGTTTTATAAAACGATTCTCGAGCTTTATAAAACGATTTCTCGAATTTTATAAAACGATTCTCGAGTTTTATAAAACGATTCTCGAGTTTTATAAAACGATTCTCGAGCTTTATAAAACGATTTCTCGAGTTTTATAAAGCGATTCTCGAGCTTTATAAAACGATTTCTCGAGTTTTATAAAACGATTCTCGAGCTTTATAAAACGATTTCTCGAGTTTTATAAAACGATTCTCGAGTTTTATAAAACGATTCTCGAGCTTTATAAAACGATTTCTCGAGTTTTATAAAACGATTCTCGAGCTTTATAAAACGATTTCTCGAGTTTTATAAAACGATTCTCGAGCTTTATAAAACGATTTCTCGAGTTTTATAAAACGATTCTCGGAGCTTTATAAAACGATTTCTCNTTCTCGAGTTTTATAAAACGATTCTCGAGCTTTATAAAACGATTTCTCGAGTTTTATAAAACGATTCTCGAGCTTTATAAAACGATTTCTCGAGTTTTATAAAACGATTCTCGAGCTTTATAAAACGATTTCTCGAGTTTTATAAAACGATTCTCGGAGCTTTATAAAACGATTTCTCGAGCTTTATAAAATGATTTCTGGAGCTTTATAAAACGATTTCTCGAGTTTTATAAAACGATTTTTTGAGTTTTATAAAACGATTCTCGAGCTTTATAAAACTGTTCTTTTTGTATTCTTGCGGAAAGTTTTGGTTATTAATTCTGTCGTACCGATTTTGACCCTAACAGTTAGCCCCCCAGCTCGTAAGAATCGTGATGTTTCTTGCGAGCGGTTTAGGCAAGTTAAGTAAGTTAGGCGGAATTAATGGCTAAAAGATTCACGGAAAGCGGTCTGTTCACTCGCTAAGAGTTGAATGTAGTAGGATTGTGGCTGCGCCTTTTGAAGACTGCCTACGTACCCTCGTAGAAGGGATCAAGCCGTTCGTAGTTCGTTTTGCTCTGGCCGAGTGTGGCCGTTATAGTTTTTGGACTGGCCGTGTGTGGCTCTGAGTCCCTGCCGCTTTGCGGCCTTATTGTCAGTTTGCGTTTTAAGAGCGTGTTTTTATTCGTATGAATGTAGAGGGAAGAATATGAGTTGTCGTCTCATAGTCTAACTCATTTTGTAGATCGCCCTGTTCGTTTGCCCGTTCCGGAATGTTTCGAAATTCGGTGAGCGTTTAGATATGAACGAAGAGACATGCCTTTAGGATCTCGAATCATGCCTTTAGACGTTAGAGACCAGTGTGCTGGGTTTAGGGAAGACCTAGGTTTAGTTTCGGTTTGAGGCTTTGCGATGACTAGTCGGCTTTCGTTTTGCCTGTTGCGATTTCAACCTGATTCCATACCGATTTAGAGTCTGCGATAGGTTCTCGGCTTATACGACTCGTCTGGTTGGAATCGAGCACCCCGAAGGTGCTGACCAAAATTTTGGATTTCTTTATAGCGCTATTACCCTTGNAGTTTGCATTATCCGTTGAACGTATTGGCTTGGCGTGAAGGTTGTGTTCAGCCGCACAACCAAAGTCGTATTTGGTAGAGGATTAGACCACGACACTTTCGTGCTATCGAAAAGATCGAGTCGGTTTGTAAACTTGGCATTGAAGCGTGATCGGACAATAGCCAAGTAACGTTTGTCGAGCTTGATATGCCAAGTATGCATGTGGTTGTAGAAAACGTTTTTCCGTTGTAGGTTTGATTTATACGATGAAAGTTTCGTATAAACTTTCCTTTGTATGGAAGTTGTTTGTTTTTTACTCGAGGGAGACAGATCCTAAGAAGCTCGATGCAAAGCCCGTGCGGAGTCGTTTGCGGGGCGATCTCATTTTCGGATGTAAACTAGAGGAATGAGAGCGGATGCTTGTGAACCGATGGGCTAAAGAGTGAGATCTTTCAGATCGTGTCGCGAGAAGGCAAAGTTTAGATTGGCCGCCCAGTGCCGGATCGTATAGCTTGGTTTTTGCTATAAGGAAAGTACTTTTCGCACAACCTGTTACGTTCATTTTCGAAAGTTACTTCGTTATGACATGATCCTGACTATATGAAGGATTTCTCGCGTAAGTAACGGGTGATGAATTTAGTAAATCGGCACGACGCAATGGGATAACAATGTTTCCGCAGATTTTTCGAGAAACCTTTCCGCTTAGTTTTTGATTCTTCGGTGATAGTTTTTTTTTCTGAGTCACTCGCGGAGTTTTACCAAAAGTTATTTCACCGAGATCTAGTCGCAAAATGTTTTAGCGGGTTTCTCGGACGGAATGAATCACATGACCAGCAATAGGATCAGTCGGCGAGACAGAAGGACATGTTCTCGATTGCTGCTTTGTGTTCTCGATTTTTCTTTTTGCCGCAAATGTTCTTGATATTATTCCGTGACTCACTTGGTTCGACGGAGAATAAGATCAGTGCGTTGACACCTAAAGATTTCTCGTATAATTTTTTGACTCTTATACTTGTTTTATCAAGTTCGAGAAGATCTTTATGACTTCGGCAAATA
>CAKOAT010908486.1:112019-146521 GCA_932364175.1 Eruca vesicaria subsp. sativa
AACGATTCTCGAGCTTTATAAAACGATTTCTCGAGTTTTATAAAACGATTCTCGAGCTTTATAAAACGATTTCTCGAGTTTTATAAAACGATTCTCGGAGCTTTATAAAACGATTTCTCGAGCTTTATAAAACGATTTCTCGAGCTTTATAAAACGATTTCTCGAGTTTTATAAAACGATTTTTCGAGTTTTATAAAACAATTCTCGAGCTTTGTAAAACTGTTCTTTTTGTATTCTTGCGGAAAGTTTTGGCTATTAATTCTGTCGTACCGATTTTGACCCCAACAATGTGCAACCCCCATAATCGACCGACGATCCAACACACCACGACACCATGCAGCGGACTACAGAACACATCTACAGCATGCTTGGACACCATCAGTACAACATTGCAAGCTCGGAGGAGTGGTTAGAAAGGATCCAAACTGAAGTTTATGGTTTGAAGACTAGTATGTCCAGAAGCGAGAAAGCCACCAGAAGCTTTTTAACTTCTTGGTTTGAAGAATCCCAAGACAAGGAGGATACTTGTTTCCCAACAAGTACCTGCAACCCACCTCACTAGCCACCATACTTCCACAGTCAAGCTAACTGACTTTAACCAATCGCTGAGTGGGAGGCAACCCACTGTTAGGTATTTTACTACTTCTTTTTATTTTATTTTTACTTATTATTTTTGTTTTTATTTGTTTTTAGGAAGATAGATACACGATCTCTACCTATCGACCGATACGAACCAGTCGATATCGCTCGACACATACCTACACGCATCGATCGACGATGGTGACTCACCATCGATCGATATCCATATTGGTCAGGTATATCGTTCCCAATTTTGATATCAGTTACACATTTAATTTTTCTTATGCTCTAACCCTGACTGATTATACACTGGGGACAGTGTATGATTTAAGTCTTGGGGGAGATGATTACTGATGCTACTTTACCTCTTTTTGATCTTATTTATAAAGTTTTCAAAAATTGGTTTTATTGAGTCAAGAAAGGGAAAATTTTCAAAGTCTTACTTTTTATCTTACCACTCTTTAGCACCATTCTTAGATTTGTTGATTGCAGAAAGTACTATAGATGCTAAAGTAGATCACCGATCACCTATGACAACACTTTTATGATTGTCTGGAAGAACCAAAGCTGATTTCCAACCTAACCTGACATCTACTGCTTGTCTTGGGGCTTGGTATACAACGGATCAGAGCCTTTTTTAGTAAAGTGAAGATTTAGGTGCCTTATGGAGATTAAAGGATAGTTTTCCAAGATGACTATAAGGATCCGACAATGAGAAACACATATCGATCGATACACACCTTGTGTAATCGATCAACGACGCTTCCGTAGAAGTTGAAGTCGAGATACTCCATTGATCGATGTACACCATGTACCATCGATCGATACAGAGCGTGATGAGCAATATTTACTTGGCCGACTTGAAGCCCAAGTTCTCACCAAATTACAAGATTGCCCCTGACGAGTTTTTAACCTAATTGTACTCATATTTATCGTTATGCCTATGAGCCCTAGAAAGACAATCAGAAAGTATTGAGTTTTTATCTAAGTTTTGTATTCTATTCTATACTTAGCAATAAAGTATTTTGTTTTCATCTTATTCTTTTGCTATGAATCTCTTGGCTATCTCTGAGTAGATTCATTTGTTAGATTTAGGGTTCAAATAGTTATGAAGGATTAGCCCCAACTATGGAGTGTTGAGTTGTTATATTCATTATCCAAATGAACCCTAATGCTTACTCTAGATTAGCTACCTAGAGGTATGATTATGGAGTGACTAATCTAATAGTCATTATCCTGAAATCATTTGGCTAAGCTCAGACTCTATTTGGCACGTGCGATAGGCGGTCTAATAGAAATTCTCGGGTGAACACAGTTTCAATTCGATCCGATACTATATCGATCGATACTTCTATAGAGTAATCGGTCGACAGCAAAACATATCGATCGACACTGCGATAGCAACATCGATCGATACTGTCGGCAATCAGATCAATGGACGAGTCTAATAGCGACAGCTATAGTTTTGTCTAAGGATTGAAGTTCTCATATATTTGCAAGCAATTCATTAAGACATCCATAGATTTATAATCCTTATTTTCTGAATAGTAACCTTGAATCTAGCTACTTTCTTTTATTGTTTTAAAACCCAAAAACCATTTTCTTTAGCAACTTACCATTGCTACCAACTTTTATTTATTGTTTTAAACCTAAACAACCTAGCTTAATCACTTAGGATTATATCTTTTGTGACTCGATTTCCTTGTGGATTCGATCCCTAAGGACTACGATTGAACCTCTTATTTGAGAGAGTAATTCACTCCTTAAGGTTAAACATTTGAGTGATATCAAGAAGTCTACATGGATACCTTTACACCAGTGGCTAAGTTACACACCATTAGGATAGTATTGTCTATTGCGACCAATCTTGGATGGGCTTTGTGGTAAATAGATGTGAAGAATGTATTTCTTCAAGGAGAATTAGAGGATGAAGTGTAAATGTATCCTCCACCAGGGTTCGAGAAGCTTGTGAAACCAGGAAATGTTTTATGACTCAAGAAAGCTATCTATGGCCAGAAACAATCTCCTAGGGCATGGTACAACAAGCTTAGCACTACCTTGAATGGCAGAGGATTCAGAAAGTCTGAACTAGACCACACTCTCTTCACTCTATCTACTCCCTCAGGTATTGTGTGTCTCCTTGTTTATGTTGATGATATTAACATAACATGTAGTGATAATGTTGGAATCCATAATCAAACAAGGAGTTTCTGAAATCTGTGTTTGAGATTAAGGATTTAGGAAAAATGAAATACTTCCTTGGAATTGAGTTGTGTAGATCCAAGGAAGGATTGTTCATTTCTTATAGAAAATACACACTTGATCTTTTGAAAGATGCAGGTGTTCTTGGAGGCAAAACAGCAAAGATGGCCATGGAAGATGGCTCTAAGGTTCCACGTTAGGGAGAGATTGAAGATGACAAACCATTCCATGATCTAAAGCTTTATAGAAAGCTAGTAGGTAAGTTAATTTATCTCACTATTACCCATCCTGATATATGTTTTTCTCTGAATCAGGTGAGTCAACACATGCAAGTGCCTAAGGAGCACCATTGGCGTATGGTGGAAATGATACTGATGTATGTAAATGGGACAACTTTTCAAGAAGTATGGATGGATTGCAATGGGATTACTGAAGTGGTAGGTTATTGTGATGCTGATTGGGCTGGAGGTAGAACAGACCGAAGATCAACAATAAGCTATTGCGCATTCATTTGTGGGAATTTGGTAACTTGGAAGAGCAAGAGGCATAAGGTTGTTTCATGCTCTAGTGCAGAAGCTGAGTCTAGAGCAATGCTGAAACTCACCAATGAACTGGTTTAGATGAAAGGGATATTGTAGCACATGGAGATAGATCAAGAAGCGCTTATGACAATCCATTGTGACAATTAAGCAGCCATCCATATTCCCACCAACTCAGTATTGCATGAGAGAACCAAGCAAATTGAGGCAGATTGCCATAAGGTGAGGCAGGTGATTATATTGGGAGTAATATTACCATCTTACACTAGAAGTGAAGATCAGTTAGCAGATGTGTTTACCAAGGTTGCAAAACAGAAGACAATGAAGTCCATAAATGTCAGATTAGGACTCATTGATCTCACTCCTCAAACCAGCTAGTCCCCTCGCCATGGGATCTTTACTCTTTTCCTTATCGAGGTTTTATCCCAAATGGGTTTTCTTTGATAAGGTTTTTAATGAGGAAGACCTCAAGGTATTCCAAGCTCGACTTGTTCCACATGGTCAGGGTTGAGGGGGAGTGTTGAAATGAGGAGTGTAAGGTATGAGACTTAGTGTACAAGAGAGGATGAAGAGATTGGGAGAGTTTGAGATCATTTGGTCATTGTGCAAATATAGGGTGGCCGTACAAGCTGTACGGCCTTGTACGGACCACCTTGTCTATGACCACTTCAGACCACATTTGGAGAGTGCTTTAAGATGTAAAAAGTTAGGGTGAGATGTTTACGGACATGGCTTGTCCATACACACGAGTTGACTTGGCACTCCAGGCATGAAGTCGGAAGGAGGAGGGTGTTAGGAATCTCTAAATGAAAGGGAAGGTCCGAGTAAGATCAAACCGTTTATGGATAAGCAAGCTTGTCGACTTGAACTTTAAATAGGCTGGAAAGGAGAAGGCATCTAGTCTAAGATGCCTTTGGCATCAAGCATGCAAGAAATCCGGTCAACACATTTAAAAAGAGGCATGCCACTCCTTGTTGATTCCACATGCTTGTAATAGTAGCTAATACTCATCCAGATCTCTAATGTCTCTCTATTAAAGCTCTGGTAACCTCTCTCTTAACATTAACACGAATTATTCAGTCTCTCTCTAAGTGTTCATCATGATTTTTTCTTTACTTGTTATAGAATTCTCTCATCTCATTCTATTTTTCTTCATCACTCATCTCTCTCTCTCGGATTCTCTTAAGTTCTTATTGAAATCTTATCAATATTTTAGTTCCTTCCTAAGGAACGCTACGGATTTCTTCCTTTCAGAGTCATTGTTCTTGGTGCTGTTGTTGTTTGTTAGATTCTCAATAAGTTTTACAGTCTCTTCTGGATTCCTAGTGTTGAAGTTCCCATGGCTTGCTGTAGCAAGAGCCATCTGATACTTCAAAGCGATTTCTCTACAGAAAGTGCTTAGTAGATGCACCTCATTGAATCCATGGTGTGGACAGTCGCGTTGAAAGAACTTAAATCTGATCCAAGAGTCTTTGAAGGACTCTCCATCTTTATGTGTAAAGGTAGCAATCTTGCTCCTAAGTTCTTTAGCTCTAGCTTCATCAAAGAAATTGTGCAAGCACACATTCTTGATGTCAGCTCAGGATGTAAGAGATCCTGGTGGTAGCTTCTTGAGCCAATGTGCAGCATCTCCAGCAGGTGAGTACTTGAAGAGTTTGCAAAATAGGTAAACCTCAGGGACTCCCTAACTCTAATATCAGCAATGAGATCCATGAACCTCTCAAGATGGTCCATAGGATGCTCATGTGGCAACCCACAGTAGGGTATTTGTGCCACAAGTGTGTAGTACTGGGTTTTAACTCAAAGTTTTCCCACTGGACGTCTGGAAGACGAATAGCTGACATGTTGGCATAGTACTGGTCTAGATGGTTGTACTCTACCAAGGTCTTGGGTCGAGTGGCCTCATCAGTTTCAAGTTCAAGAATTACATTCCCCTGAGCATCTAGTTTCTGATTTGTTGCATTACGCTGACGAACATCCTTGTCATGCACGCCTCCATTCTCGCCTGGAGTAAGTATCAGAGTCGCAACCATGTCTCGCGGCTGAGTATCGATTGATGTACGGTGTGTGATATCGCTCGATGTCGAGTGAATGAAATCGCTCAACAAAGATTTGTTGGTGTCGATTGATGTGTGGGCGAGGTCGGTTGTCGTCTAATGTAAATCGATCAATACCCGAGTGATGCTATCGATCGATGTGGAGCATAGGTCTTTGTGGATTGAACGTTCCAAGCTTGCTGGGGTATTTGGAAAATAGCAATTGTTTTTTCTTTGTTGCTTCTTGTAATTCTGTGCATACACCTGAAAAATCAAGAAAATTGTTTTTATCACAAGATTGTATAGTGATATCTTGCACTTTTGCATTGGTATAGTCACTCATTGATGTACATTTTGATCATCTAGACTAGAGTTTAGACATCCGTTAGGTTTTATATGCATACATAAGTCTTAATCAGGTATAGGAGTATCTTTTTGGAGTATCTGATGGTGTTTGAAGGTGTTATGGCTTAAAATGAGTAGAAGATGATCACTGGCCGAGATGTGTATCAGAGCGAGACATCGTCGCGAGTCAGAGAACCCGCTCTGGACTCAACACATCTGTCGACGGGTCGGAGTGACTTCATGTCGCGGGGTGAAGCACCCGCTGAGAAGTGGAGCGACCAGATGTTGCGGGAGATGCCACCTGTTCGCTCCCCAACATTATCGATGAAATTAATGCGAGTGGAGACAGCGAGGAAGATCACTCAATGTAGTTAACTGGAGCGACCTCATGTCACGGGGTGAAGCACCCGATGAGAGGTAGAGCAACCAGATGTTGCGGGAGACGCCACCCGTTCACTTACTTGAATCCGGAGGTGAAATTACAGCAGGTATCTGGAGCGGGGAACGACACCCGAAGCGATAGCACGGAGCGAATCCTTAGGCGACAACATGCACCCGCTGCGTGTCTGTTTTTAGTCATTTTTATGTTTTGCTGGGCTTGTTTAGGCTTATTTACTGAGCCCACTAGGGTGTCTAAGTACCCAATAAAATCTCTTTAGACCATAATGATGGGACATATCTTGTATTATCTCAAAAACTAAGAACTTATTTGGTGAAAGATCAAAACTTTATCTTCTTTTCATCTTATTCTCTGAAGTTTATTGAGTAATATCTTGATCACTAATCATGTTTAACCAATAATAAACCATGGTTGTTAGGTTAATCATGTTTGTTAGTGAGTAGATCCATCTTAGATTCATGGGTTAGGTTGATTATGGTGATTAAGTGTAGATCTAAAGTGTTTACTGTTAGATGTTTCCTTGCTAGTATAGTGTGTTTAATGCTATTCTAAACTTGATCACTCTACGATTGAAACTTAGTCATTTCTTGCTCACGAGGTATATGTTGAAATGGCTGAACCATCCTTACTTAGCTCTAAGACTTCTTATCTAATAATCTTTGTATCTAAGAAGCCTAGATAGTTGTTAAACCTAATATTAATGATTGCTTGAATTATTTAAACCAATGACCATTTGTGTTTAATCAAGCTAAGCAAATGAGCATGTCTAGACCTAGAGCTTGCTTAATTAAGTTTGTTAGACTTAAGGATACATTTGTATTGAAAGCTTGCCACCTTTAGATTGAAACTTAATCACCCAACTCAAATACCTAATCCCATGGATCTTATTCTCACTTACTAAAAGAAAGCTTATTCCTTTATTGAAATTTAGTATTGTTCTTAAATTACATCACTTCAATCAATTGGTTGCATTTAGATTAAGCATTAACTTGTAATCTCTTTGCTTCAAAATGACTTAGAATTTGGATTGACAATCTCAAGTATTACTTTGATATGAATCAGGATCTAAATGTCCTCATCAAATTTGGCGCCGTTGCCAGTTATAAATTCATTTTGACATTGAGATTTAGTCATTGTTTGAGACTAAATCTTATTTTCTTCTATCTAGTAACTAAAATTCTTTCTTCCTCTACTCTTGAATCTCATGTGTATGAACTTAAGGAGCAAAGGCTTAACAAGTCTAGTACCAAGAGTTGAAGACATCAGATTATTTGAAAGGGAGATAGTAAGAAGGATAAGAGAAGAAGAGCAACATGCTCACTTAAGCAGATTAAAGTTATTGATGGATCAACATCAGAATCAGCCTCATGATGAAGAGGGTGATGGACAAGGAGGTGCCAACCTTAGACCACAACACCCACAGCGCCAAGCTAGAGCTATTGGCACTCATGATCAGCCAAACATCCATGGGCATAGAGCTGGTATAAGAGCCCATGCAGTGGATAATAATAACTTTGAGATCAAGTCCAGCTTGATCAACATGATCCAGCAGAATAAGTACCATGGCCTTGCTCTGGAAGATCCGCTAGACCACCTAGACAACTTTGATAAGATGTGTGGAACAACAAAGATCAATGGTGTTTCTGAAGATGCATTCAAGCTGAGGTTGTTTCCATTCTCTTTGGGAGACAAGGCTCACACATGGGAGAAGAGTCTTTTAAGAGATTTAATCAATACATGGGATGCATGCAAGAAAGCCTTTCTCACTACGTTCTTCTTTACCTCAAGAACTTCCAAGCTTAGAAATGAGATTTTTGGTTTTCATCAAAAAAAATCATGAAGGTTTTGGAGAAGCATGGGAACGGTTCAACAGCTACATTTCTCAGTGTCCTCATCTTGGCATCAATATGGAGAGTCTACTCAGCACTTTCTACAGATGTTGTTTTCCCAAGTATAGAGGCCAACTTGACACTGCTAGCAATGGTTCCTTCTTGGGAAGAACTGAAGCAGATGCTTTGGAGCTTGTAGAGAACATGGCTAAGAGTGATTCAGTATACAATGATGATCATGATAGGAGAAACATGGGCAGAGGAGGTGAAGATCAAAACACTAAGAAAGAGTTGAAAGCCTTACAAGACAAGATTGATATGCTCATCTCAGCTGGAGCTAAACAGGAGAAGGTAAATTTTGTTGGTGAGCAGAGCCAAGAGGGGACTGCTGTGGTTAATGAGGTTGATGATCTAGAAGGTCAAGAAGAGTTGTGCTTTGTGAATGCTAATGGGATATGGTACAAGAAGGAGCCTAACTTTCAGTACAACAACTACCAGTAAAGATCTTACTCAACAACCAACAAGGTGGCTATCAAGGAAAGCAAAACTACCCTCAAGGTTACTCCTCCAAAGGGAACCCGTATACGCAAAACCAGGCTGGATCTTCTACTTCTTCTCCACAAGAGAGTAGTACTGAGGCTATGTTGAAGAAAACCTTGGAATCTCAAACTAGAAGTGAGAAGCATGTGGGGTATGAGCTGAAGAGCCTACATGCAAAGATTGATGGAACCTACAATAAGCTCAACAACAAGTTCAAGGCTATAGAAAATCAGTTTGCCTCAATGATTTCTCACTTTAACAGACAATAGGAATCACTTCCTTGGAAAGATGAGCAAAATCCCAAGGAGAAAATGAAAGCCATAACCCTCAGAAGTGGCAAAGAGTTGCCTCCAAGAGCTCTTATTAAGTGTGGGAACCGAAATTCACCTATTGTCGATTTCTGTAAATTAGGGAACTTTGAGTAAACCCTAAGTTAGAGGACCCGGTTATCTGCGGAACCGCACAACAATAATTAAGAAAACGATGAATTTAAAATTAAAGTAAGAACGAACGAGCTTGAGAGCAAGAAGGATTTTATTCCGAATCTGCGTAAGAACGGTTACAATGAGAGTGGCCGTAGCTCCGTGAGCCGTCGGCGAAATCCAAAACTCTAGTTGTCTAAGACCGAAAACCCTAGTTGAGACGCAGCTCGTTAACAAAAACGGAAAATTCCTAAATGCTAAGTTTGGTGGTGAAAGCTTTGAAAAAACCTGTCCGTGCTTCTGCCCTATGCATTTGGCTTATATACTCCCTTCCTACGCGGGTTTAGTCTTTCCATTTCGCCCAGATTCGATTTTATCGAGAATCTTCCATTTATCTCGCCTTTTTTCCTGCGGAAATCTTTTATTTATCTTCAACTTTCCATTTACCATCAAACTTGACATTTATCTTCCTTCTGCGGGTAAATCGTCAGAACGTTATCGTATCTTTGGGTTAGATTTCGTTAAGATCGCGAGGTGGGCTTTTATCACGTTTTAGGACCTTTGGAGCCGTTTTGCGATAAATCTGTTTTGCGACTTTGTACGAGATCGTTTCCTGATTTGATGCCGTTTTTAGTAAATTCCCCGAGTTAATCGTAATGTTTAGCTATGTTTGTTTTCTTCGGTTAATCGTTGCCGTTTTTACGATTCACTCGACGTTTTCATTAAAAACGCGTTTTTACGATTTTTTACGAAAAATCTCGAATCAATCATATAGTTTAGGCAATGTTTGGTGTTTCGTTTAACCGTTGCCGTTTTATAAGATTTCCTTGAGTTCTTTTTGATCAAAACAATTATTTATGGTTTTTATTGTAAAACTCGAACGATAGGACGGATCGAGAGGGAACGAGCTTGCAACGTCGAGTTACGGCTCCGAAAGAGGAGTACTCATTTCCATCGATCGAACCGAGAGACCGCGTGGCGTATTGGGCGCTGGGGGACGAGTCGGGGTCCGCTAGACCTGGGACCTGGGTTCCAGCTTTGTCGGATGCCAATCGAGGTACCGGATGCCTGAGTTCAGCTCCTCCTAATAGTATTGGATCCATGCGGTAGTTTTGCCGAGTCCCAGAAGCGGTCGAGTTTCGCCTCACGCTTGCCGGGGAGGGCGACAAGGCTGCGCCTGATGGATTTTTTACGTGCTACAACGCATTTTTGTGGCAATGTCACTTATGGTTTCCTATCCCGGAGATCATCGTTCGATATCTTCATAGGCTGGGATTATCGATCAGTCAGTTGACTCCACAAAGTTTAAAAAACAACTCGTTGGTCTCTTAACGCTAAGCTACGAGCGGGGAATCACCCTTAGAATTCACCATCTCGAGGGTTTATTGAGACCCGCAGAGAAGACGCCAAGGATCCGTTTATGCCCCCGTGCAGAAATTGTTACTGGTTGCTCGTCGAACTATTCTTCTTGGAAGAAAAATTTCTTCTACGTTCGTATTGATAGTGCGTCAGTCGAGGAGGACTGCATCCCATTCTCTGCGACCACGTGGGGTCAGAAAGGTACGTGATTCGAGTGCATACGAATTACCCCCTTCTTTTTACTTATTCGCTTTCGTTTTCCGTAGTGACCAACCCTTTACCTCCGCATCCGGCGGACCTTCCGATTATTACTTCCTCACTTAACCGCGGGGAAGTTGGCTAGGGCAGTTTCTCTCCGCAGCGCGTTCGCCGTGCTGTTGCTCTCTTTCGATCTCGGCTTTTTGCGGATTCTCCGATTCATGAAGAGGATCCGTTCATAGGAGAATTTATCCCATACGTACCTTTGATGAGGAGGGGCAAGTCGAGATCTTGGAAGGATGAACACTCGTTGTTGAAGATGACGCATCCGATCGTACGGCCTCTCCTGACAATATTCTCAAGGACTTCCTTGACAACCAAGTGGAAGAAAGCGTTCGGACGAATGCGGGCGGATCGTCGACCTCCAATTTTCCGGGCAGCGATCCTGATCAAGTTCCGGAGTTTACTAGAGGGTCTGTATTGATTTCCGAAAAATGATAAGGATGAATTAATACCAACTAGAACCATAACAGTCCATAGGATATGTATTGATTTCCGAAAACTTAACTCAGCCTCTAGAAAATATCACTTTCCATTACCATTCATTGATCAAATGCTAGAGAGGCTTGTAAACCATCTTTATTATTGTTTTCTTGATGGGTACTTAGGATTCTTCCAAATCCCTATACATCTAAATAACCAAGAGAAAACAACATTCACATGCCCTTTTGGTACCTTCGCTTATCGAAGGATGCCATTCGGGTTATGTAATGCTGCAGCTACCTTTGAAAGGTGCATGATGTCAATCTTCTCCGACCTCATTGAGGATGTAGTGGAGGTATTTATGGATGATTTCTCTGTATACGAATCTTATTTCTCTGCTTGTTTGTCTAATTTATGCAGGGTCTTACAGTGATGCAAAGATACAAACCTCGTTCTCAACTTGGAGAAATGCCATTTCAAGGTGAATGAAGGGATTATGTTGGGACACAAGATCTCAGAGAAGGGCATAGAGGTAGATATGCCCAAGATTGATGTGATGGTTGGGTTAGCTCCACCAAAGAAATTTAAAGACAATAGAAGTGTTTGGGTCAAAAATCGGTATGACGGAATCAATGACCAAAACTTTCCGCAAAAATAAAAATACGTTTTATAAAACACGAGAAGTTGTTTGATATACCATGATTTTGCCCCGCTTTTAGCCATGGTATTGATATGTTTTTATGAGTTTTATATATGTTTTGGAGTCTATTAGGTATGTTTTTCAGGTTCAGGAGCATTTTGGAGTAAAATGATGATTTAGGTGCCCTTTTGGAGCTTAAAGAAGAGTTTTCCGAGATGATTATGAAGATCAAACAGTAAGAACACATATCGATCGATACACACCCTGTGTAATCGATTGATGACGCTTTTATTGCAGATGAAGTCGAGATACTCCATCGATCGATACACACCCTGTGTAATCGATCGATGACGCTTCTATTGAAGATGAAGTCGAGATACTCCATCGATCGATGTACACCGTGTACCATCGATCGATATGATGTGTGTAGAACAAGTCCGACTTGGTCGACTTGATGCCCAAGTCTTCCCAATATTACAATAATGCCCCTGACGAGTTTTTAACTAATGGAACTCTTATTTATAGTTTTTGCCATTGTGTTTTGCTAGACATGCTTTTCATGCTTTTTGAATGTTTCTATTGTTCTAGTTACTTTTGTACTTGAAAAGCTTTGCATACTTTTGTTGTTACTTTGTTCTGTTCTATAAAGTATTTCTTTTCATCTTAATTTCTTAAAGGTTATAGAATTCTAGATTTAGAGGAAACACATAAAGAGATTTGTTGTTCCAAGAACCAAAAGTTCAATCCTCTAATCTATGAGTTTCTATTATTACCTACCTGTTATGAATCTCTCAGCTATGTCTGAGTAGATTTCTTTGTTAGATTTAGGGTTCAAATAGTTATGAGGGATTAGCCCAAACTATGGAGTGTTGAATTGTTGATATTCATTATCCAAATGAGCCCTAATGCTTACTCTAGATTAGGTACCTAGAGTATGATCATGGATGTGACTTGTTAATCTTTGTCCTGAAATCATTTGGCATGAGCTTAGATAATCTAGGGTTATGCGAGAGTCGGTATATGATCTTGGTGAACACAGTTTTGATTCGATCTTATGCTATATCGATCGATAATCCTATAGAGTCATCGATCGACGACAACCTATATCGTCCGATCTGGCGATTGTACCATCGGTCGATATTGCTGGTAATAAGATCAATGGATGTGTCTATTTAGCGACTGCTGTTAGATCTGTCTAAGAATCGAAGTTCTCATATATCTTGCAAGCAATTCATTAAATCATCTGTAGCATTATAATCCTGATTATCTGAATAGCAACCTTGAATCTAACTACTTTCTTTTATTGTTTTAAACCTAAACCCCATTCTCTTAAGCAACTTATCATTGCTTACAAAACTGCAATTTACTATTTTAAACCTAATCAACCTAGCATAATCATTTGGGATTACATCTATTGTGTTCCTTAGTTCCCTGTGGATTCGATTCATAAGTACTACAACTGACCCTCTTATTTGAGAGAGTACTTCACTTCTTAGGGTTAAACATTTGAGTGATATCAAATTAGGCGCCGTTGCCGGAGAACTTTGAAAAACATTAGCTTTAATCTGAATAGGTCTAGGTTACTTTTCTTTTATTGTTTAAACTATCTTCTGACACCAAAATTTTTTTTCTTGTCTTTTTCAGGTACATGCCGAGCAGTACTAGAAGCAACAAGAACAAACACCTTTTGTACTCAGAAGATCCTCACGGCTTGGAACGTAGCATCCGCAAAGACCTACGCTCCTCATCGATCGACATCAACACATCCCTGTCGACCGATACTTGCCTACCACAGTCGACCAAGACACCTTCAACGTCGACCGATACTCTCACCGTCACATTGCTCGACATCAACAGCCGTTCGTCAACCGATACCCTTCATCCGACATCGATCGATATACCTCATCTTACATCGATCGATACTAACCGGCGAGACATGGTAGCACCTATTATTCTCACTACTGATGAGAATGGAGACCTGCGTGATCGAGATGGTCACCTGCGTGATCGAGATGGTCACCTGCGTAACGCAGCAGGTCATAAGCTGAACGCTCAGAAGGAGATCATACCTGAGCAAGAGACTGCACCTACAGACATCAGTCAACCTGTAGAAGAGGCTAACCAAGCTAGATATTTGGCTGACTATAACCGTACAGATCAGTTCTATTCCAACCGATAGCCATCCGCCCATGCTATTCAGAGAGGAGATTTCGAGCTTAAGCTGCAGTACTACTCCCTTGTAGGACAAATACCCTTTGTGGGATGTCCAATGAACATCCTATGGACCATCTTGAGAGGTTCGTGGATCTCATAACCGTCATAAAAGCCAATGGAGTCCCTCAAGACTATCTTCCCTGCAAACTTTTCAAGTACTCTCTATCTGGAGAAGCTTTGCAGTGGCTGAGACAACTACCACCAGGTTCTCTCACAACCTGGAGTGACATCAAGAATGCATTCCTGCGTAACTTCTTTGATGAGTCACGCGCTGAAGAATGGAGGAAAAAGATTGCTACATTCACTCAGAATCCTGAAGAGTCGTTAAAAGATGCATGGAACAGATTCAAGTCCTACCAAAGAGATTGCCCACACCACGGTTTCAACAAAGTGCAACTTCTTTGCACTTTCTACAGAGGCATCACATTGGATTATCAGAGAGCTCTTGATACAGCTAGTGATGGAAACTTCAACACCAGGAATCCACAAGAGGCTATGAAGCTAATTGATAACTTAGCTTCCAGCAACAGCACAAAGAACTTCATGAAGACAAAATCTACATCATTCCTTGGGAAGGAATACATCAATGAAGTACAAGCACAGCTGGATACCATTCAGAAGTTGATAAACAAGCAGATCTGTTCAGTGGAGGATGCAGAAACTGCAGGTGAAGATTATATAGAAGAAGATGTGAACTGGGTCGGTGGAGCTGGTTTCCAGAGGTCTGGTAACCAAGGAGGATACAGAAACTACACAGGCCAGAGAAGCAACTTCAACCAGAATTCACAGAAGCCCAACACTTTCAGCAGCAGCAACCCCAACAACAACAGGAGCTATGGAAACTCATTCTACTCCAACCCACACCCACCCACCCAAGACACTAAACTGGAAGAGATGCTTGACAAGGTCCTTGAGACCCACACCCACCTCCTTGACAAGATCGACTCCGTCGACAACACCCTCCAAAAAGAGCTAGATGCTTTAAACACCCATATGAAGAAGATGGAGACTCATGTGTTTCAGACAGTAGAGGCCCAAAGGAAGCAGGAGCTTGCTAACAACCATAACATCAATGGCATCCTGGATGAAGATTTTTGGCAAGAGGTAGTAGAAGAGATTCAGCAATCTGATGATGAGAGAGACTTCGTTCGCGACAATTATCGATTGATATCACCCAGTGATCATCGACCGATACGATGCCATGTACATCCATCGATAGACTTTGATGAGTGTCGATTGATGGACCTCGACAAGTACCAGTACGAGTGCAGTACCTTCCAGACTATGCCTCACGAAGCCTTCGCAGCACGTCACCCACATCCGCCCGTCCCTGTCAAGATCAATCCGCACATTATCGACTGACATGATCACCCTCCTATTGATCGACAAGGAGACCATGATATCAACCGATGCCCTCCAGTCAGTGTCGCCCGAGACACGGTACCCCACCGCCGAGTGCAACTCCCCAAGATAGATGGTGCATGTATTGACGCATTCCGGGAGCAGTATTACGTATTTCCCGCGGTTCTCGGTATTGCCTTGCTATATATATATATTTGTTCCTCTTCTAATTTTCTCCCCGTACGTTGGTTGGTCATTTCAGGCCGAGGGTAGCTTCAATTTTCTTGTGGATAAATACGATTCGGAGCTCAAGAGAGCGTACGCCGACTCGGGTGAAGCTTCCGAAAAAATTAAAGAGGGGAAGAAGCGGATCAAATCGCTGAAAACCTTTTTAAAGCGGGTCGAAGCGGAGAAGGAGGATGCCACTCGTCGCGCAGAAAACGAGGCGATTGTAGCTGAGGATATCTCGAGCAGGTTCGAGTCCATGAGAGCTGCAGCAGTTAAGGTCAAGGAGGAGAAGGCCGTTCTACTGTTGGACAAGGCGCGACTTGAGCGTGAGAAGCTTGAACTTGTTGAAGCTCATGCCAAGGAAGCCACTCGTCTGAGATAATCTCGGATCTTCGAGGTTACTCGGGAACGGGCTAGGGTGACCGCCGTGATGTGTGCCAAGGCACACGTCCAATTTGAGCGGATCCGTAACTGGGAAAACTCGTCCCTGCAGTTTGATGATGCTCGGTGCTGCTATAGTCAGGCTTTAGGTACCCGGAAGTGTCTAGAGCTTCTATAGAAGAGAGGGGATCCCATCCCGCAGGAGAGAATCGACTACATCCGGCGTAAGGAATAGCACTGGCTTGCGGAAGCTACTCGGCTAGACACCAGCCCTTTGACGGAGCTGGACTTGAGCATGTCACTCCTCGCCTTGGAGTCGATGTTCGTTGACGAGAACTTGCTCGACGCGCTGGCGTCAGATTTGGAGAAGATCCCCTCGAATCAGCACGGCTCCAACTTAAATTTGATTAACCCGGAGGTCGCTGCTTCGCTTCATACTCCAAGTCCTTCCGCTGGGGGGCCGTCCGGTGGAAGTGTAGGTGAAACGCTGACTGGTGCTAACAAAACTGCTGACGGTGGAGCAGACGGGGGTGAACAGGGGAAAACTGCCTCTGCCGGGAGTAAGTCAGCTGGGGAAACATCTGCCGCAGGGTCCTCGAAGGAGATTGACAACTCGGATTCGGGAGACTCCGGAAAGAAGGGAGTTAGCGTGGATAGTGATAAGGCGAGGGCTAACCCGGAGGGTCTTGAGGTCTCTGAAGAGCAAGGTGAAGAAGAGGGCATGAATCAACGCATCACGTCTACCGATGTCCCTCAGAAAGGTTCGTTGATCGGTGCTCGTCAGCAGGCAACCGGGGCGGGTGATGGGCAGACCAAGGAGTGATGCGGTCTGACTTTGTTTTACTCGGGGAATGTTACCCCCTTTATTTTCTTTTTGTTTTTACTGACCCCGTTGGTGGGGTTTGATCATGTATGCTATCTTGTATTTGAAAGCGTTCGGCTTTATTTTACTTTTTATTAGTTCGCCATCCGTAACGGTTTGTTGATTTTGAGTAGTTTTGAGTTAATCCTGAATAAATTATCGAAAAATATTTGGAGTAACTCGTCGGACACTCGGCTATGGAGCCTAATTCTTGGTTATCAAAAATTAATTCGAAGTAATTTAAGTCGAGAATAAACTCGGGTCTTACTCAGAACTAATTGCTAGGATTCTGTTATTTGGCTGTTCGAAGTAACTAATCAGTTATCAAAGTCAGTCGGTGGAGACTCGTACGTTGCTTTTGCCACTCGGCTTTGAATCCGACCATGTGCAGGTGAGAGTGGATTTTTTTGTTATTAACGTTTAAGGTTTTTGATAAGTCGTATCCGGGTGGCCATTCCCTTACTCGGGTACAATTACGAGTTCGGAAGTAACTGTTTCCGTCCGAATAAAGTACGTCGAGCCCGTCACAATTTCGTAGGGTAAGCCGTGGCGGCAGATGATATTCTTCCAGACGAATCGTTGAACCTCCTTGTCGGTAACCCTGGTATAGGCCTCCGCTTCGATCCATTTAGTGAAGTAATCGGTCAGAACCAAGATGAAACGTCGTTGCCGGGATCTCGGCATACCGATGATGTCCATTCCCCAGCGCATGAAGGGTATGGGTTGGACATGATGCAGAGCATCTCGGTTGGGGAGTGGATAGTCGGTGCGTGTCGCTGACACTTGTCCAATGCAGGGCATAGGATATGCAGTCGGCTGTCATCGCTGGCCAATAAAAACCGAGGTTTTTAATTTTGATCGCGAAGGCTTGACCGCCGGAATGGTTTCTCGCTGTGCCCTCGTGTGTCTCGGCCATAACGAGCCTTGTCTCGTCACCGTGTATGCATTTGAGTAAGACTCTATTTGCGGCGACGCGGTGTAGTCGATCGTCAAAGATCACGTAGTTCGTACTCGTTGCCTTGATTCGTTGTGCCTTCCATTTCTCGGCAGGTAGTGTCCCGTCCCGAAGGAAGTTGAGTAACTCGGTTCGCCAATCGATACTCGCGTCTTCTATTTCGCTCGCGGGGACCAATTTCACCGAGTCATCGTCGTGTGTATTTTCTGTGGGAAAATCTTCTGCGGCACGTACAGATGCGCGTGTTCGTATAGCTGCTACCGGGTGGCCGACAGTCTGGTCGATACTTGGTTCTTCGATTCGGTGTATCGGAATCGTACGCTTCACCTGGTCGCGTATTTTGCTCCCTAAGGCGGCGATAGCGTCGGCGCAGATGTTTTCTCCCTGTGGAACCTTTATAAGTTCGAAAAATTCAAACTCTTGAGATAGAGTTTTTACCAGGTGGAGGTAAGCGTTCATACATTCATTCCGAGTATCAAATTCACCGCTAAACTGGCTCGTCACTAGCTGCGAGTCGGAGTAGGCGCTAAGGCGCTTGGCGTTGACCGCTTTTCCCATTCGGAGACCCGCTAGTAGAGGTTTGTACTCGCCTTGTTTTGTGATGCCGGAGAGCCGAAACTAAATGATTGCCGGATTAGCTTGCCTGTTGGGTACTGGAGTTGAACGCCGGCTCCCGAACCTTGGTTAGTGGCGGATCCGTCGACGTGGAGTATTCAGTTTCCTTGCGGGAGTGCTAGCTCCTGGGTGAGTTCTTCTTCGAGATCTTTCGGCAGTTCGATGATAAAATCGGCCAGGACTTGGGACTTGGCCGTAGGACGGGTTTTGAATACGACGTCGTGCTCGCTTAGCTCGATTGCCCATTTGGACAGACGGCCGGATTGGTTGGTGTTTTGCATGACTGTCTGGAGAGGGTAATTCGTCAGGACCTCGACTGTGTGGGACTAAAAATATGGTCGGAGCTTTTGCGCGGAGTTGATCACTGCTAGAGCCATTTTTTCGAGCGTCGGGTACCGCATCTCGGGATCGGTCATACGTTTACTAGTGTAAAATATCGGCCTTTGTTCGCCACGATCGTCCTTAATTAGGACACTGCTTACCGCTATTGTTGACACGGCTATGTAGAGGGAGAGGATATCTCCAGACTCGGGTTTTGACAGAACTGGGGGCGTGGTAAGGTATTGCTTTAGCTGTGCGAATGCCTCTTCGCAGTTCTCGTCCCAGACAAACGGCTTGTTTCTGCGCAGGAGTTCGTAGAAAGGAAGGCATTTATCCATGGATCGGGAGATAAATCTGTTCAGGGCTGCGATTCGGCCGGTTAGACGTTGGACCTCGAGACTATTTCCCGGGCTCGATAAATCGAGGATTGCCGAGATCTGTTTCGGGTTAGCTTCGATTCCTCTTTGTGTTACAATGTACCCGAGGAATTCGCCGGAGGTGACAACGAATGTGCATTTGGCCGGGTTTAGCTTCATGCCGTACTCGTTCAATGTTTTGAAGCATGCCGCAAGGTGCTTCGGATGGTCTGCAGCGTGGAGTGATTTAACCAGCATATCGTCGATATAGACTTCCATTTTTCAGCCGAGTTCGTCCGCGAACATCTTGTTGACGAGGCGCTGGTATGTTGCTCCGGCGTTTTTGAGTCCGGAAGGCATGACCTTGTAGCAGTAGGTCCCTCTGTCCGTGATGAACGCGGTTTTCTCTCGGTCGTATGGATGCATCGATATTTGATTGTAACCCGAGAACACGTCCATGAACGTCAGCAGCTTGTTGCTGGCGGTCGATTCAACTTAATGATCGATATGAGGGAGTGGGAAGCTTTCCTTTGGGCAAGCCTTGTTGAGATTGGTGAAGTCGACACAGACTCGCCACTTGGCATTCTTCTTCTTGACAAAGACTGGATTTGCTAACCATTCAAGGTATCAAACCTCCGTGATCGACCCGGCCGTGAGTAAGCGTTCGACTTCCTAGTTCACAGCCTTGGAACGTTCTGGTCTGAGCTTTCGCCTCTTCTACCTGATGGGCTTGAAAGTCGGGTCGATGTTCAATTGATGTGAGGTGATGGAAGGATCGATTCCTTTCATGTCGGACGTTTCCCGGGCAAAGGTCGATTGGTTGGCCTGTAAAAATTCGACGATGTCGCGCTTCATATCGTCAGGCAGGTAAGCACCGACTCGGACTCTTTTACCCGGGTCGTTTTCGTCGAGCTGAACTTTGAGGATTTCGTCCTTTTGGGGGTAGATTTTGTGTATTGGTTTAGTGACCGAATTCACTCGGAGTGTCGCTTGCTTGATACTTGCTACGAGCAATGCGCGAGCCGCTTCCTGGTCACCGCAAAGCGTTCGGATGCGTCCGTCTGTACCTAGGAATTGGACGCATTGGTGGTAGGTTGATGAGATCGCCTTCATTGAGTGTAACCAGGGCGTTCCGAGTATCACGTGATATGGAGCACTTGTTCCAATGATGGAAAATTTGTCAGTACGGGCAACTCCTCCTGCGTATACCGGGAGGTGAATGGTGCCGAGCATTTCCTCGGATGCTCCATTGAATCATGTCAGGGAACGGGCCGATGGCTTGATGAGGCGGAGGTCGACTCCCATTTTCTCTAGAGTGCTGTGGAAAATGAGATCGATGGAGCTGCCCTTATCAACGAGGACCTTAGTTACCTCGCAGTTGGCAATGCCCACTTCAATTAATAACGGGTCGTTATGAGGCATGTGTATGCCAATGGCGTCCTCGGCTGAGAAGGTGATAGAAGGGTCATCTGCAGGTAGGGAGTCCCAGCATCTGGAGGACTTTGCATGTCTCTGGTATGCTTTGACGGCGCGAACCGAGTCCTCACAGGGTGGCGAACTGCCCATAATGAAGTTTAGTCTGTCACTTGCTCCCGAGTGTGGACCTGGTTTGGTTAGAGACCTAATTTGATCCAAGTGTTGGTACAAATCGAGTCGCTTCGATTGATTGAGCATTTCCCGGAGGTCTCGTTTAGTCGAGTTCAGCTTATCCCGCAGGTCGGCGACATCTGCGTTCGCTGTGACTCGACGAGCTTTTGACCGGTTGAGCGAGTCTCGGAGGTCGGGGGTGGCACTAGGCTCGCGAGTTAATTGTCGCGCGGTGAGGAGTGAGAGTAGATCTCGAGATTTGGTTTCTTCATCGGATGAGAACTCGGGACCGGTAAGAATGACATGTATCCTCTCCCTGTTCTTCGGTTGTTCCTCCTCGGGTGGCGTTTCGTCGCGATCACGAGATTTGGGCTTTTCTCCCTTGGGCTGGGGTTCTTCTTCCTTTGGCTTGCCGGAAGATTTTTGCGCCCTTTTATCTTTGTTTTTGCTCCAGCTATTATTCCCTTTCGGACGTAGTTTCGGTGGGTCCGAGTATTTTCCAAACAATATCTCCTTCAGCTGCTTGCAGTCCTTAGATTCGTGTGCTTTGGACTTATGGTACAAGCCATACGGTTCGCGCTCATCGGCGTCAGGTTTCTCGGAGGCCGTATTGCCTGGTTCCCCGTCTTCCTTTGGTGGTAGTGGTTCCACCCTCTGGCGCGATCTACGACTGTTGAATCAGAGATGGCGTCTTCGTCTACCATGTAAATGAAGCTCTTCTTCTTTGGCTGCTTCTCGTCTGCTGAGTGTTGTCTCAGCTTCTGTTTCGAGTCAGCAATCTTGTTCGGCGCTGGTTTGTTCGCATGCTGCTTGCTTATCATCGCCTTGGTATCTTCTTCCATTCGGATGAAGTTGTTTGAGTGCGCGATGGCGTCTTGGAGCGATGTTGTTGGGTTGCGATAGAGGTCCTCACGGAACTTGGACTAGATGTAAAGCGAATTTTTCAGGGCATCCGCTGCAATGATGTCGGGGACATCTACCTTGGAAACTACCTCTTTGAATTTTTCCATAAAGTCCCGTAGGGTCTGACCATGCAGTTGAGACAATTCCATAAGTCGGAGGCCGTAGCCTTTTGGTTGGTAAACATGATATAATGTTTTAGGAAAGCCGTCGATAGGTCGCGGAAGGTGTCAATGGAGTTCTCTGGCAGTCGGGAGAACCAATTCAACGCGGATCCCTCGAGGCTTTCTACGAAGCGTTGGCAAAAACCGGTGTCTCTCTCGGCGTCGGTGAAATTGGCTCGACCCATAGCGATGTTGAACGCCGTCTTGTGTTCCATCGGGTCGTCGCTGCCGCCGAAATTAGGAAGTCTGATCTTCTTTGTAATGTGCAGCCGAACATCGGTGATGCGACGCGTGAAACGTGTACGGAGAGCGGTAGCAAGCACCTTATCTATCTGAGGTGCGGCACTCGTGACGTGATGGATCTGAGAATGGGTTTCTTAAAGTGCGAGCTTCAGCTCGGCAATTTCTCGAACGGTTTGTAGATCTGGGCTGTTTGCCGGCTGTATAGCGTCGACCGGGGTTTCAGCTGGCAAGATGGGTTGGTTAACCGGAGTAGGAGTCGGGTTTGTGTTCAAAAGAAATCGTCGGGCTGTGGAAAGGTTTCCGTCTGGGTTTACGAACGCGGCAGAAATAGTTGTTAGATGCTCGTTTGTCGTCTTCTGAACTTCGTCTTAGTGAGCAAGGTGAGCCAGGACAGAATCCATTAGGGTATCAGCGTTCGGAGCAGGTGGTGTTTCTTCCGGCTGTATGTCAGAAGGAGCTTCTTCGTTCATAGTTACGTCACACTACTTCGTTTTGCCCCACGGTGGGCGCCAACTGTTTGAACCGAGTTTGGTCGTGTATCAGTGAGGTGAGTGACTGGACTCGTTGGTGGGTTATTACGAAGGTACGAGTAGTAATGAGCAAAGAAAGGAGCTTTATTTATAATCGGGAAGTGAATACAAAGAGAGTCTCCGGTGCTCAGAGAGCTTGACAGAAGGTAACGTACGGACTAGTCAGTGACAACAAAGTAAATAAGATAAGAAAAACCCTAATCTGAGTCGCCGCCTCGTTAGTCTATTTTCCGGATCCCTTCTTCGTACTCCCCTCTTCGCCTTTTATAGATTAATCCTCCAACTTGATCTTGACCTAAGTTGGTGCCGATTAATGGGCCTTCATGTTGGGCCTTTTCTCGACTCAGCAGGATGAATTCCTCACTCGTACGGACGGCACTCGGGGGTCAACTGACTGAGTGTCAGTGTTGGTGATTCGTCCCTTATTGGGCAGAGTATGATTTTCTGTGGGCCCTGAGGAGTGGGTACAGCCCACCTCCTACAACGCGCCGAACCAGCCGGCTCAGCTCACTGTACGGGGAACTGGTTGGTCCTGGACCAGCTCGCTGTACGGCGAGCTAGTGGCCACGAATTAGCTTGCTGTACGGCGAGCTGGTCGCCTCAAAGCAGCTAGTCGTACGGCAAGCTGAAGCAACCCGGTTCGGCTCGCCATACGTCGAGCTGACCGTCCCGAGCCTCAATCTTCCATGTCATTGATGCAAGGCATATGTCCTTTGGGTCGATCATGCTCTGAACCATGGTCAAAACGTCTCTCATTTCGTCTCGATCCGTCTCACCGTTCAAGTTTTACGATAAAAATCGTAAAAGTCTTCTTTTCTTGTAAAGTTCGGGAAGATCGTATAAAACGGCACCGATTAGACGGAACATTGTGCATTGTCAAACTATACGATCAACTCGAGAAATCTTATAAAAACGGCATCGCATCAGGAAACAATATCTACTAAAATTGTAAAACGGTTTTTATCGGAAAACGGCTCGGACAGCCCAAAAGCGAGATAAAAGCCCACTTGCGACTTTAAACGAAATCCAGCCCAAAGACACAATGACGCTTTTACGATTTACTCGTAGGAAGAAGATAAATGTCAAGTTTGAAGATAAATAGAAGATTTCTGCAAAGAAAATGGAAGATCGAGATAAATGGAAGATTCTCAATAAAGTCGAATCTGGGCGAAAAGGAAGGACTAAAACTCCTAAGGAGGGAGTATATAAGAAGAAGGCCAAGGACAGAGAAGAAGACGAGTTTCGAGAGATTTCACCACCAAAACTTAGCACTTAGGAATATTTCCGTTTTTGTTATCGAGCTGCGTCTCAACTAGGGTTTTAATCTTAGATTGCTAGAACTAGGAATCTCGCCGACGGCTCACGCAGCTAAGTATACTCTTGTTGTACCATTCTTACGCAAATTCGGAATAAGACTCCTTCTTGCTCTTAATCTCGTTTTCTTTTACATCTTTTAATTATTCATATCGTGTTCTTGGTTACTTGTGTGCCGTTCAGCAGATAGCCGAGTCCTCTGAGAAATTAGGGTTTACTCTGAATTCTTAAGTTTACGTAGAATCGACAGGGGTGAATTTCGGTTCCAACAGTTTGGCGCTATAAGGAGGGGGGGTCGGATCTATCTTACACTCAAGCCGCATCACGCTCAATCGAGAAGCGATGTTTCAAGAACAACCAACTCGCATTGATGGCGACAACGTTGACAACACACCAGCTCCCGATGTTCCCGCGAGTAAAGCTAACGCTAACTCCGAGGCCGTCGAGAAGATGCTCTCCGATTTCAACAAGAAATCGGAGGAACAAGAAAATCTCATCAGTTCACTCGCAAAACAGGTTGAAACCTTAACTGCGACATCCAGGGCAATTCGCCCCCACGGAACTACTAGGATCCGCGGAAGAAGGCTTGATTTTGGGACTCCAATGGATCGCCCCAGAACCGAGCAAGGAAATCTGCTGGAGCAAAACACCGAAAAAGATAACCTTGACGCGACACTGAAAGAATCGGACAAATCTACTACTCGTAGAAAGGAGAACGAGGAAGATGGCGTCGAAAGGGATAACATGGAAACAAGCGACCAATCTGATTCGTCGGATCAGGACACGGACGTCCATCCTAGGAGAAGGAAAACTCGCCGACCTCAGTCGCAGTCTTCTCCCCAGCGCTCTCTTACTGGAGACGAGAAGGAGCTCTACTGTGCGAAACGCGCAAAAACAGACGGGGAACGAACTCCAGTTACGCACAGCAAACGCCGACGAGGTCGGAAAACTGCTGGCGATCTAACTGAGATTCGCAATCTCCGCGACTACATCACTAAAACGCTGCAGCGGTAAAAGCGGTTAAATCTCAAATTCACCATGCTACCAGCGCAACACCTGAAATCGAATGGCTGCTATATGAATCTCGGAAAATGCCATTTACGGCTCACATTACCGAGATCAAGCTACCCGATCCGGGAAAGCTCAAGGTGCCAAATTACGACGGGACGACTGATCCCAAAGCGCACCTGCAGGCATTCCAGATCGCCATGGGATGAGCCAAGGACAAAGATTATGAAAAAGATGCGGGCCATTGCCATCTTTTAGTCGAAAACCTGGAAGGAGCAGCGCCCGAGTGGTTCGCCAAGCTTAAGCGGAATTCGATCAGGAGTTTCCGCCAGCTTGCTTCCGAATTCCTGAAACAATACTCAATGTTTATAAATCGGGAAAATTCTAACGCCAACCTTTGGGGCCTATCGCAGAAGGAGGACGAATCCCTTTGCGACTTCATGAGCAGGTTTAAACTCGTCATGGCTAGGGTTAGCAGGATAAGCGAAAAAGCCGCCATCAACGCATTCAGAAAATCGCTCTGGTTCAAGTCAAAGTTTCGAAAGTGGATAATTCTCGAGAAACCGCGGATGATCCAGGACGCGCTCCACAAAGCTACCGATTACATAACTATCGAAGAGGAGACTAAAATCCTGTCTGAAAAACATAAGCCGGCGAAAGCGTCCGCAAAAGACATCGCGTCCGAGCAGAAGCCGAAAAAGAAAAACCCTCGTAATGACATATACGTACATCACGAGGGGCAGGACCTCCAATTGGCGCACAACTATGCCATCAACTCCGGATTGGAACAAGGGCGAACTACGGGGAACACGTGGTCAAGGAATCCCAATTACGACGAAAATTACTTCTGCGATCTCCACCAAACTCATGGACACTCTATCGTGAACTTCAAATTTCTCGGCGCCAGACTTGCCGCAAAATTGCTCGCTGGAGAACTCTCCAAAGTATCCAGCGTAAAGGACGTTATCCGCAATTCAAATCGCCCTCCAAAAAATGATAGCAACTCGCGAGCAGAAACTCCAGCTAAAGGGAACCAGAGGCGAGAAACGCGGACGAAAACAAGACGAGAAAGGTAACGGCGCTAACTGCCGGAAGATCAATATGGTCATCGACGAATCGCAATACTACAGCAATACCATCTCATCTGTCAAGTCCTACCAAAGAAAAGGCGAAACCGGTTCAAGTTGGAACGTACCTTCGGATAAGACTCCAAAGGGAGTGATCTCTTTCGATGCACAGAAACCGGTAGCATCGACCAACCGCACGCCGATTCTCTCGTCATCGACTTAGTCATAAGCGAAATAGAAGTCGCTCGAATCCTTGTCGACACCGGAAGCACCGTCAACGTAATCTTCCATAACACGATGGCGCGCATGGGAATCGATCTATCGGAGATCGAGCAAACACCAAAGCGGTTAACCAGTTTCTCCGGCGTAACGGCTATGACTCTAGGATTGATCCGACTTCCGGTCTCCGCGAAAGAAGTGACGAAAATCGTAAACTTCGCAGTCGTGGATTCCCCAGCTATCTACAACGTGATCATGGGCACGCCTTGGATAAACTCCATGAAGGCGGTCCTATCGTCATGCCACTTGGGCATCAAGTTTCCGACCTTTACGGGAGTCGCGGCAATTTGGGAATGCCAGAGATAATCGCGATCTTGCTTTTTAGCTGAACATAAGCTAAGGCAATTGGCGGTCGCAATCGTGAAACCGAAACGAGCAAAGTTCACGACGCTGCCCACGGAAACGACCCAAAACCAGCAACAGTCGAGAAGCAACAAGCTTCCGCACCCATTGCTTTTACCCAACCGGAGGAGACTGATCGAGAAGTCTTCGACAGCCAAGTAAAAACAAGGACCAAGACGCCGATCCAGAGACTGATCGAGAAGTCTTCGACAGCCAAGTAAAAACACTCGCACCAACAATCAGAACTATGAGAAGGCTTGATTTCTGAAAGGAATACGTAGGCAGCTCGCCTAAAAGACGAGTTCACCTATCCCCCTTTCCGAAACCGTGGGGGGGGGAGTGGTTGCGTATAAGAGTATTCGTATACTCCTAAATTTTAAAATATTCGCTTTGGAATCGAAATTCTCGAAACTTTTTAATGAAAACAAAGTTAGAATATTATAAAATCTCTCTACAATCGAAAAGCGTAAAAACAAATTCCAAACATCCGGAAATTTCTTCCGCAGTAACAACTACTAAATAATTTTGACAAAAAACTTATACACCAAATATTTTCGAAAAGAACCGGTGAGACATCGCCTAAAGTCTTAGAAAACTATTTTGCAAAAGTCCCTCCGCGACTATAAAATCACAAACTCTCGGCGATCGGCCCCGTCGAGTACGCTAGCCGTCCTAAACAAACGCACAGACCCATTGGTCCGCATACATCCGACTAGGAGAAAATAGCGTGCTATAAAAGAAGTCCAAATTTTTGGTCAGCACATCCGGGCGACTTAGAAATTGTTCCCGTTGAGATGCTCGATTCCAACCAGACGAATCGTATAATCCGAGAACCTATCGCGGATTCTAAATTGGTATGGAATCAGGTTAAAATCGCAACAGGCAAAACGAAAGCCGACTAGTCATCGCATAGCCTCAATCCGAACGTAAACCTAGGTCTTGCCCTAAACCCTGCACACTGGTATCTAACGTCTCAAGGAATGAATCGAGATCCTAAAGGCATGTCTCTTCGCCCACATCTAAACACTCACGAAAAATCAAAACATTCCGAGTAAACGAACCGGACGATCTACACCAAGAGTTAGATACGAGACGACAACTCGTACTCTTCCCTCTACATCTATAACAAAACACAGATTTCATACTTAGAAAATATTCTTATTAATATTTTTTGTTCAAATACACGCCGCCGAGCGGCAGGGATTCAAAGCCACCAACGGCCAGTCCCAATAAACATAACAAACAATATGATAAAACAAAGACATCATACATCAAACCCGGACGCCGAGCTTTGGCCAACACCAGTGTCAATCCAAGGCTGATCAACTTCGCCACTTGCATCTGGGATCTCTAGCCCATCTCTACTGAATCCGGAGACACTACAATAGGAGTCCACTGCTCCCACATTCGCGCCCTAAGATCAAAGAGTTCGGGCTGCATATCTATCTTCCCATTCAAACGATCCATCTGCTCGGGAAACTCCTTGGCATACAAGTAACCCTCATTCTGAGTAAGGGACAACCCGTGAACGACACCTCAACACTCATGATAATCGCCATTGGCCCATTGAGCAACCTCACCATTCGAGTAACTGGTCGCAAATCGTTCACGGCAAACCCTCACTTCCTCAGCAACCTCTCTTTTGCCTGCATGGCGAGCACGACGAACTCTCTGATCACAAAGCTCCTTAGCACGACGAGAGTTAGCCGTGCATTCGCTCTTCACGCGAGCAACCTCCCTCTGAACCCATTCTTCGGCAGGATTGGCTTTAATCTTCGCCTGAAGACAAGCAACTTCTTTTTCCGCCATGTCCGCGCGAAACTCAGCAAGACGGGCTTTGGTGCAGCGATCATTCAAGGCTCAACTCATAGTCAGAAGGCCCTACGACAAGAGATATGAAAGGATAAGCAAAACTATTCGATCATAAGTCATTTAAAATAAAACAGACCTCATTAGCTTGCTCGGATGCTTTGGCAAACTCTGGAACATATCCAAGATCCCGTCCAAGAAATTAGAAGTTGATGATCTGCCTGCACATGCCCAAACGCCCTCATTTACCTGACTATCAAGGAAATCCTTGAGTATGTTTTCAGGAGAAGCGGCGCAGACGGATGTATCAACGTCAACGACCACGTGCTTATCTTTTCTGGGGACGTGTGTTGGGGTCAAAATCGGTATGACGGAATTAACGGCCGAAACTCCCCGCAGAAATATAAAAGGAATCGTTTTATAAAACCCAAAGAATCGTTTTATAAAACTCGAGGATAGTTTTATAAAACTCGAAAATCATTTTATGAAACTCGAAGAATCGTTTAATAAAACTCGAGAATCATTTTATAAAACTCGAAGATCGTTTTATAAAACTCGAAGATCGTTTTATAAAAACTCGAGAAAGCCATTTTATAAAACTCGAAGATCGTTATGTAAAACTCGAAGATTGTTTTATAAAACTCGAGAAGCCGTTTTGTAAAACTCGAAGATCGTTTTATAAACCTCGAGGATCGTTTTATAAAACTCGAGAAGCTGTTTTATAAAACTCGAAGATCGTTTTATAAAACTCGAAGATCGTTTTATAAAACTCGAGGATCGTTTTATAAAACTCGAGAAGCTGTTTTATAAAACCCGAAGATCGTTTTATAAAACTCGAGAAGCCGTTTTATAAAACTCGAAGATCGTTTTATAAAACTCGAGAAGCCATTTTATAAAACTCGATGATCGTTTTATAAAACTCGAAGATCATTTTATAAAACTCGAAGATCATTTTATAAAACTCAATGATCGTTTTATAAGACTCGAGAATCGCTTTACGAAACCGCGAAAAACCGAAACAGCCGTAAAACGCGAACTATTTGCAACTAGTTCGCCCACCGGCGAACTAAGCCAAGCTGGCGTAGTTCGCCGATGGGCGAACTAGGAGACCCTTGACTAGTTCGCCCACCGGCGAACTAAGCCAGCTTGGCTTAGTTTGTCGGTGGGCGAACTAGTCCATCTCGACTAGTTCACCCACCGACGAACTAAGCCAGCCGGCTTAGTTCGCCGTTGGACGAACTAGAGACTTCTTGGACGTTCTGAGCCTCGATCTCCGGCATCCCTGATTCGAAACTTACCTCTTTCGACACGGTCGCATTCTGAACTACGGCCGAAATGTCTCCTGTTCCATCTCGATCCGACCTATCGTTCGAGTTTTACGATAAGAACCGTAAAACTTCGTTTTCTCGACAAAGAACTCGTGGAAATCGTATAAAACGGCAACGGTTAAACGAAACACCGAACATTGCATAAACTATACGATTTATTCGAGATTTCTCGTTAAAATCATAAAAACGCATTTTTAATAAAAATGTCGAATAAATCGTAAAACCTTACGATTAGCTCGAGGAATTTACTAAAAACAGCATCAGATCAGGAAACGATCCCGTACAAAGTCGGAAAACGGATTTATCGCAGAACGGACCGGAAGGTCCTAAAACGCGATAAAAGCCCATCTCGGGATCTTAACGGAATCTAACCCGAAGATACGATAACGTTTTGACGGTTTACTCGCAGGAGGAAAATAAATGTCAAGCTTGAAGATAAAAGGCAGGTTTGAAGAAAAATAGAAGATTTCCGCGGAAGAAAAGGAAGGATCGAGAAAAATGGAAGATTCCGGATATGCTCAAATTCTGGCAAAATGGAAGGACCGGGTGGCCAAGGCGAGGAGTATATAAGTAAGAGGTCTAGGGCAGAAGCAAGGGACGAATTTCAGAGCTCTCATCTGAGACTATCACAACTTTTCTAGACTTAGAATTTTCCGCACTTAGAAACTTAGGCTTTTTCGCGACAAGTTCGGTTTCTATGACTGGCGCTCAATTACTAGACGAACTCGCCCAGGCAGTTCGATATCTGGTCCAGCTCTATCAACTGAACAATGTTCGACTTGATCCCCGAAAGGGGTACGTAGGCAGCCTTTCATAAGGTTCAGTCCGAAATCAATCAAACCTTTTTTCCTATCTTTTTCCGTCTTTCGTTATTGAGCTGCGACTCGACTAGATCTAGGGTTTTATGTTTTTAACTCGCTGATGGCCCCTGCGGCCAAAGCCTTTGTAAACCCTTGTAATGATCGCAACGCTCTTACGCAAAATCGAAATAAGATCTACTTTTTCTTTAAATTCGTTTTATTAAGTTTTTCGTATTTTTCCGCATTTATTTGGTTACTTGTCGTTGGCTTCCGCAGAGATCCGGTTCCTCTGGAAAATTAGGGTTTTCCTAAGTTTCCTTATTTGACGGAAATCGACAAGTGTGAATTTCGGTTCCCACAGTTTGGCGCTAGAAGGAGGTGGGGGGGGGTCGGATTACTCTTACTCATAGCCGAAAAACGCTTGACCAAAACGATGTCTGGATGTATGAAGGACAAAGTCACAACTCGCAAAAGACGCTGGTAAAACAACTCCAGCAGCGACGCCTCGTCAACAAAATCGAAAACCTAATCGCGAATCTTTGCCACGGGAAGAGCAACAAAACAAGCTCACGATTTCTATCTCAGATCACTAGGGGCAACGATAAAATCTATCAAACCCAATAGTGTTTTTCTTATTTCCGAGTTGGAAAAGTTTTACAGGTTGAGCAAAAGGCGTTTTCCGAGAACTTTTCGGAAAATCAAAACTTGCTCTCCCAGAAACCGCAGAACGAACCGTAAGTTACTCGCGAAATAAATCCTAGGTTACTCGCGGAAAAACCCTAGGCTGTTGGCGGAAAAATCCTTAGGTAACTAGCGAAAAAAAACGTAGGTTATTCGCGGCAAAACCCTATATTACTCGCGGAAAAACCCTAGGTCATTCGCGACAAAACCCTAGGTTGCTCGCGGAAGAACCTTAGGCTACTCGCAGAATCGGGCAATACTACCCAGCCAAAAAGACGGTGAGTTGGCCAAGCAACCTAGCTTGCCATCTTGGCGAGCTAACCGGCTTTCCACCTCGTCCTAGAGGCACTGAACTTTCCCCGAGGGCCCGCACAATCCAACTCATAGCTACGGTAAGCCTGATCGTACTCTAAACAATAATCGAACTGCTTTGCGTTTCGTCTCAATCGGACTTTCCGTTGAGATTCTACGACGAAAACAAGTCAACTCGACGAATAGAGATCACCCGCGCCAAGCGCCTTAGCTCACCGAGTGTAGAGCTAGCTAACTCGCCATACAGCGAGCTGAACCAAGCGCCTAGCTCGCTCAAGAGACGCTGACTTCGCCCCAAGGGTTCTTACCATCCAGATCGCCATACGGCGAGCTGAAAGGGTTCACCCGACTTGCCCTACGTCGAGCTGAACCAATCCTCGAGTTCCTCTCTCGAGTCTTGATCGAGCTGATTCTCGTTTCGTCTCAATCGGAATTTCCATCAGGAATTTACGACAAAACCGCAAAGACTTTTTTCTTCGTATAAGTACGAATCAATCATCTAAAACGGCAACAGTTGACTTAACACCAAAGTTGCCTAAACTATACGAGAAATCTAAACTCTCTAAACCCAATCCGGTTTTACGAAACTCTGCCACGCTAAGTCGCAAACATCCAATCATAAACACGTTATTGATTTTTTCGATATACGAAGCGCACCTAGACGGTCAAATAAAACCAGCAGTACAAAGAAACAAGAACATGAGCTCCGATACTCTTGCCGGTAATTCGTCGAAGACCGGTAAGTCAAAAGACGAAGAACGAAGAATAGACGATCCCAAATCATCGATGAAACTAAGGTATGTCCGATTTGAAAATTTTATTAGACTTCTAATTTCTCATAGGGAAGAATCGAAAATATCTTGTAAACTGACGTGAAACCTAGAGAAATTAGAATTTAGAGGATAGTCTAGCATGCTAAGTCGTAAGCAATTTTTGTCTATCTCGATTTGCTGTTCTCTAACCATTAAGGCATAACTCGCAAACCGATCCAATCTCTCGTACAACAGAGAAACGATCGCTACGCATTCGAACGTACTCATTTCCTAAAAGAAAGAAGGAGCTAGAGACGCTGACGTCGTCTTAAAAGCGACTCGCTCCTAGAAATTTTCGTAAACCAGACATACTCCAAGTCATCGCTAATCTACCACAGTCTTTAACCAACCTGGATTATCGATCATCCGAATCCTTCAAAGGAAACTCGTCTTTCTTCTTTTCGTCGAATATTTTCCCTCGTGCGAGAAATCACTGTCTATAAAGCAAATTCTCACCAAAACAAGCGGAAAAATATTCGGACAATGCGACGCCTCGTCAAAATCATCCCGAAAGCAAACGACAATCTAAGAACCTTCTAAACACTAAAGACTGATCCAAAAAGTCTGGTAAATAATCTCGAGAAATATCCAGCATCTCTCGTCGCAATCATGCGGTTAGAAAATCTCTGCTAAACTTCAAAGCGAAACTCAATGATTTCCCGAAGTCATAAAGATCTTCTCGAACGTGATAAAACAAGTATAAGAACCGAAAAATTATACGAGAAATCTTTAGGCATGGAAGCATTGATCTCATTTTCCGTCAAACCAAGCGAGTCACGGAATAATGTCAAAGACATTTGCGGCGAAAGAAAAATTGAGAACACAAAGCAGCAATAGAGAACACGTCTTCCCTTCTCACCAACTGATCCTATTGCTGATCATGTGATTCATTCCGTCCGAGAAACCCGCTAAAACATTTTGCGACTAGATCTCGGTGAAATAACTTTTGGTAAAACTCCGCGAGTGACTCCGAAAAAACCATCACCGAAAAATCAAAAACTAAGCGGAAAGGTTTCTCGAAAAATCTGCGGAAACATTGTTAACCCAATGCGTCATGCCGATTCATCGCCCGTTGCTTACGCGAGAAATCCTTCCTATAGTCAGGATCATGTCATAACGAAGTAACTTTCAAAGTAAACGTAATAGATTTTACGAAAAGTACATTCTAAGCTATACGATCCGGCACTAAGCGACCAATCTAAACTTAACCTCCTCGTGCTACGATCTGAAAGATATCACTCTTTAGCCCATCGGTTCACGAGCATCCGCTCTCATTCCTCCCGTTTACATCCGAGAATGAGACCGCCCCGCAAACGACTCCACACAGGCACTGCATCGAGCTTCTTAGGATCTGTCTCCCTCGAGTAAAAAAAAAAACAACTTGCATATAAAGGAAAGTTTATACGAAACTTTAACCGTAGAAATAAAACATACAACGGTAAAACGTTTTCTATAGACACGGGCATACTTGGCATATCAAGCTCGACAAACGCTACTCGGCTATTGTCCGATCGCGCTTCACTTCAATGCCAAGTTTACAATGTCCGATAGCACGAAAGTGTCGTTGTCTAATCCTCTACCAAATACGACCTTGGCTGTGCGGCTGAACACAACCTTCACGCCAAGCCAATACTTTCAACGGATAATGCAAACTTGTCGAAAATCGGCAAAGTTTTGTATTCTCGCGACTCTTTCTATTTTCGAAGCAAGTTGCTTACAAAATCCGACGTATAAGAAAACACTTGTACCAGTGCTCGTAAAGCCGTACGAATCTCGGAAGGTCAACACTTCACAAAGCACCGTAACGAAAAACCCTTCATTTCGGGGAAACAACTTACCCGACCTCTTGGTCCTAATTGCTCTAGCACAAATCATAAAACTACCTAACATCCAAACAAGAATGTAAGTTTTAATTGCGAATATCCGCAAACGAACCAAAGTGTATTTGAAAAGCAGGGTTAAGACAAAACCCCCGCAACACCGCGAAACATCTTTGAGCCCGCAAACGTTCCGAACACGAATCGCGGTATCTAAAATAAAAACCAACTTTTGGCACTGCGAGACGTCGCAGACGCCCGGAGATTAGTTTTTCGACATATATACCTTCCTCGTTAAAGTCATTTTCTTGGAAGACCTAACAGTCCGTCCGCTACTATAAAATTACGCAAAACTTCTTAACGTATGTATCCTTCGTGAAGGCAAAACAACGTAAACATTTATTGCCTAAAAAGTTTGTTGCTGATCACAACAAACTCGCAACAGTCCTAAACAAACTTAAGTTATCTCGCAGAGATAGCTCTCGAACACCCGACACAAGGGTAATAGCGCTATAAAAGAAATCCAAACTTTTGGTCAGCACTTCCGGGCAACTTAGAAATTGTTCCCGGAGAGATGCTCGGTTCCAACAAGACGAATCATATAAGCCGAGAACCTATCTCGGATTCTAAATCGGTATGGAATCAGGTTAAAATCGCAACAGGG
>CAKOAT010908486.1:146621-179802 GCA_932364175.1 Eruca vesicaria subsp. sativa
TCTTGCCCTAAACCCAGCACACTGGTCGCTAACGTCTCAAGGCATGAATCGAGATCCTAAAGGCATGTCTCTTCGTCTATATCTAAACGCTCACTCGATTTACTAAACATCCTAAAACGAGCAAACGAACAAGGCGATACACTAAGGGAAAAAGGAATGCGAGACGACAACTCGCGGACCTCCCTCAATATCAACTCATTCTTCCCACTACATTCATACGAATAAAAACACGCTCTTAAAAAACGCAAACTGATTTTTAATAAAGCCGCAAAAGTGGCAGGGACTCAGAGCCGCACAAACGGACCTTTGCCTCAGTCCGAAAACTATAACGGCCACGCTCGGCCAGACCAAACGGCCTACGAGGCTAGTCTCAAGGCCGGCAAAGGTCCAGATGCCATCGACATCAATATGCTCAATAAGTCCTACACACATATAACTAGACCGTCAAGGTCTTGCTAGGAAACAGGTCATACGAACCTTAACTCCGAAAGGAACTACGAAAGGCTTGATCCCCTCAAAAGGGTACGTAGGCAGCCTTCACAAGGCGCAGCCCTAATTTTAAATGCTTTCCGCTCCCTGAAGAGTGGAAAGATAACTTTCAACGGACCTTTCCGACCATTAATTCCGTCTAACTTAACTAAAACTGGTTAACCACTCGCAAGAACCTTATGCTAAAGGCTCAAGATTCTTACGAGCTGGGGGGCTAACTGTTGGGGTCAAAATCGGTACGACGGAATCAACGGCCGAAACTCCCCGCAGAAATATAAAAGAAATCGTTTTATAAAACTCGAGGCTTTTTTTTATAAAACTCGAGGATCGTTTTATAAAACTCGAGAATCGTTTTATAAAACCCGAGAATCGTTTTATAAAACTCGAGGATCGTTTTATAAAACTAGAGAATCATTTTATAAAACTCGAGGATCGTTTTATAAAACTCGAGGATCGTTTTATAAAACTCGAGGATCGTTTTATAAAACTCGAGGATCGTTTTATAAAACTTGAGGATCGTTTTATAAAACTCGAAGAATCGTTTTATAAAACTCGAGAATCGTTTTATAAAACTCGAAGAATCCTTTAATAAAACTCAAGAATCGTTTTATAAAACTCGAAGATCGTTTTATAAAACTCGAAGATCGTTTTATAAAAACTCGAGAAAGCCGTTTTATAAAACTCGAAGATCGTTTTATAAAACTCGAGAAGCCGTTTTATAAAACTCGAAGATCGTTTTATAAAACTCGAGGATCGTTTTATAAAACTCGAGAAGCCGTATTATAAAACTCGAAGATCGTTTTATAAAACTCGAGGATCGTTTTATAAAACTCGAGAAGCTGTTTTATAAAACTCGAATATCATTTTATAAAACTCGAGAAGCAGTTTTATAAAACTCGAAGATCATTTTATAAAACTCGAAGATCATTTTATAAAACTCGAGAATCGTTTTACGAAACCGTGAAAAACCAAAACAGCCGTAAAACGCGAACTAGTCGCAACTGGTTCGCCCACCGGCGAACTAACCCAAGCTTGCTTAGTTCGCCGATGGGCGAACTAGGAGACCCTTGACTAGTTCGCCCACCGGCGAACTAAGCCAGCTTGGCTTAGTTCGCCGGTGGGCGGACTAGTCCATCTCGACTAGTTCGCCGGTGGGCGAACTAGTCTCGTCCCGACTAGTTCGCCCACCGGCGAACTAAGCCAGCCGGCTTAGTTCGCCGTTGGACGAACTAGAGACTTCTTGGACGTCCCGAGCCTCGATCTCCCGCATCCCTTATTGGAAACTTACATCTTTCGACACGGTAAAATTCTGAACCACGGCCGAAATGTCTCCCGTTCCATCTTGATCCGACCTATCGTTCGAGTTTTACGATAAAAACTGTAAAACTCTGTTTTCTCGACAAAGAACTCGAGGAAATCGTATAAAATGGCAACGGTTAAACGAAACACCGAACATTGCCTAAACTATACGATTTATTCGAGATTTCTCGTTAAAATTGTAAAAACGCGTTTTTAATAAAAACGTCGAGTAAATCGTAAAACCTTACGATTAGCTCGAGGAATTTACTAAAAACGGCATAAGATCAGGAAACGATCCCATACAAAGTTGGAAAACGGATTTATCGCATAACGGCCCGGAAGATCCTAAAACGCGATAAAAGCCCATCTCGCGATCTTAACGGAATCTAACCCGAAGATACGATAACGTTTTGACGGTTTACTCGCAGGAGGAAAATAAATGTCAAGCTTGAAGATAAAAGGCAGGTTTGAAGAAAAATTGAAGATTTCCGCGGAAGAAAAGGAAGGATCGAGAAAAATGGAAGATTCCTGATATACTCAAATCCGGGCGAAATGGAAAGACCGGGTGGCCAAGAGGTCTAGGGCAGAAGCAAGGGACGAATTTCAGAGCTCTCATCTGAGACTTTCACAACTTTTCTAGACTGAGAATTTTCCGCACTTAGAAACTTAGGCTTTTTCTCGACAAGTTCGGTTTCTATGACTGGCGCTCAATTACTAGACGAACTCGCCCAGGCAGTTCGATCTCTGGTCCAGCTCTATCAACTGAACTACGTTCGACTTGATCCCCGAAAGGGGTACGTAGGCAGCCTTTCATAAGGTTCAGTCCAAAATCAATCAAACCTTTTTTCATATCTTTTTCCGTGTTTCGTTATCAAGCTGCGACTCGACTAGATCAGGGTTTTATGTTTTTAACTCGCTGATGGCCCCTGCGGCCAAAGCCTATGTAAACCCTTGTAATGATCGCAACGCTCTTACGTGAAATCGAAATAAGATCTACTGTTTCTTTAAATTTGTTTTATTACGTTTTTCGTATTTTTCCGCATTTATTTGGTTACTTGTCGTTGGCTTCCGCAGAGATCCGGTTCCTCTGGAAAATTAGGGTTTTCCAAAGTTTCCTTATTTGACGAAAATGGACAAGTGTGAATTTCGGTTCCTACAACGTGTATGGGACGAATTCTCCTATACACGGATCCTTTTCAAAAACCGGAGAGTCTGCAAGACACCGAGATTGAAAGAAGGCGACTGCACGACGAACGCACTGCGGAGAAAAACTGTTCCAGCTACCTTCCCCGTTTTGAAGCGGAGCAATAACGGTAAAAAAATCCGCTGGAAACGGAGGCAGAGGGTTGGTCTCTGCAGAAAAAAAATGCAAATGAGTAAAAAAAATTGTTTAAAAAAATCATACGCACTCGGATCACGTACCTTTCCGACCCCATTTGGTCACGAAAAAGGGGATGCAGTCCTCCTCCACTGATGCACTCTCGATACGGACATAGCAGAAGTTCTTCTTCCAAGAAGGGTAGTTCGACAAGCAACCAATGAGTTGTTGCAAGCTGCATGGGGTCAATTGACTAATCGATAGCCTAAGTCGGTGAAGGTATCAAACAATGATCTCCGCAATCGGAAACCACAAATGACATTTCATTAAAAATACGTCGTAGCATGTGAAAAAACCGTCAGGCGCAACTTTTTCACTCTCTCCAGCTAGTGGAAGGCGAAACTCTACCGCCTCTGGAACTCGGCAAAACTCTCGAATGGAGTGGAGACCATTGGGAGAGACCGAACTCAGGCATCAGGCAATACGATTAGCATGGAATGGAGGCGGAACCCAGGCTCCAGGTCTGCTGGGCCTCGTGCCACCTCCAGCCGCCAAATACGCTTCAGCGTCCTCCGAATTAACAAATGGTATCAAAAATTCTTCCTTCGGAACCACGACATGAGGCTCTGAGTTCGTTCCTTCGGAACCATGACGATCAGAACTGGTTTCGGAACGAGTTCTTCTCTTTGAACCTTAGATAAGTTATGGAAGGAAGTGAGTAAATAATTTTAAAATTTACTCCATATACTTATAAGAAAAAGTTTCACTATTCACCTTTGAACTTTTGGCCATTAAGTTCCGCCTAATTCTACTAAACTTGCCGAACAAGTTCGAACCGCTCGCAAGAACTCCACGATTCTTATGAGCTGGGGGGCTAACTGTTGGGGTCAAAATCGCTACCACGGAATCATTGACCAAAACTTTCCGCCAAAATAAAAATACGTTTTATAAAACACGAGAATTTTTTTATAAAATGCTAAGGACTTTCCGAACAAAGGAAATCCGCAGAAAACTTGGAGATTGTCATCTCGGAAGAACGAACGAAACAATCGCCTACTACACGATTTCCCAAGTTAAGCAAAAAACCGCAAAAAACTGCAAAAAACCGCATCCGCCAGAAACCGCGAGCAGGTTCGACCGAACCAGTTCAACGTACATTGAGCCGAACCAGCCGGTTCAGCTTGCCGTACGGTGAACTGGTCGGTCTCAGACCAGGTCGCCGTACGGCGAGCTGGTCGCCTCAAAGCAGCTCGCTGTATGGCGAGCTGAACCAACCCGGTCCAAAGTCATTGTTTACACTGATCATGCAGCCTTGAGACATCTTTTAGTCAAGAAAGACGTTAAGCCGAGACTATTAAGGTGGATCTTGCTATTGCAGGAGTTCGATCTTGAAATAAAGGACAAACTACGGGTCGAGAATAGCGTAGCGGACCACTTGTCCAGAATGAGAGTGGAGTGTGGTATCCCCATTGATGAGGGACTACCAGAAGAACAGCTAATGGCAATTGGATCAGTGATAACAGTTTGTGAGACCGGGAGAAGAGTCGATGAGCTCAAGGCAGTTAGTGAGAAGGAACCCTGGTATGCCAACCTAGTGAATTATCTAGCTATTGTAAAAGAGCCATTGGATCTTGTAGGCTATGCCAAGAAGAAGTTCTACAAGGATGTGAAGAGGTACTACTGGGATGAGCCATATCTCTACATTCTTTGCAAGAATCTGCTTTATAGGAGAGCAGTGGCTGAAGAAGAGATAGATGGCACCCTTACACATTGTCATGGATCATGTTATGGAGGTCACTGTGCTACTTTCAAGACTGTATCTAAGTTTCTACAAGCTGGATTTTGGTGGCCACATGTGTTTAAAGATACACAAGACTTCATCTCAAGGTGTGATTCATGCCAAATAAGAGGAAACATCACCAAGAGAAATGAAATGCTTCAAAACCCAATTCTAGAAGTTGAAGTGTTTGATGTGTGGGGCATTGACTTCATGGGTCCTTTCCCATCATCCTTTGTAAAAAAATACATCCTTCTGGCTGTAGACTATGTCTCAAAATGGGTGGAAGTTGTGGCTAGTCCTACAAATGATGCTAAAGTTGTCCTCAAGATGTTCAAGTCTGTGATTTGTCCAAGGTTTGGGGTGATAAGAGTTGTTATAAGTGATGAAGGCTCTCACTTCATCAACAAACTATTGGAGAGCCTACTCAAGATGAATGTTGTTAAGCATAAGGTAGAAACTCCTTATCACCCCCAAACAAGTGGGCGAGTTGAAGTTTCAAATAGAGAAATCAAGAGCATCTTGGAGAAAATTGTTGGAACTACAAGGAAGGATTGGTCTAGCAAACTTGATGATGCTCTTTGGGCTTATAGGACAGCTTATAAAACACCCTTGGGAACCACTCCTTTCCATCTTGTGTATGGAAAATCCTGTCACCTACCAGTTGAGCTTGTATACAAAGCTCTATGGGCTGTTAAGCTGCTAAACTTTGACATCAAGAGTGCCAAGGAAAAGAGACTTTTTCAACTCCATAAGCTTGATGAGGTTAGGATATATGCTTTTGAGAACTCAAGGATATACAAGGAGAAGAATAAGGCTTTTCATGACAAGGATATCCTGAAGAGAGAGTTCAAGGCTGGAGATCAAGTCCTTCTGTACAGCTCTAGGCTAAAGTTGTTTCCAGGAAAGCTGAAGTCAAGATGGTTTGGACCTTACAAGATCAAGGAGGTCAGACCATTTGGGCAATAGTTTTGTGGAGCAAAGATGAAGGATACTTTACAATCAATGGACAAAGAGTCAAGCTATACTTGGCTACTACACCAGAGGAAGATGAGATCTCAGTTCCACTCTCTGATCCTACCCTAGCTTAATCCCAAAAGAATGAAAATCAAGCTAGAGACTTAAAACGACCTCACTTGGGAGGAAGTCTCATGTCTATCCCTGTACATATATCTTTCATTTTAAATTTTTTGGTACTTTTTGTTTGGTTATTCTGTGTTTTAGGACAAGATCACTCACTGCAGGTTAGCACAGCGGGTCATGCTCACCGCTGGGAGAGCTCGAGAGCATTCAGCCTCACTGCGAGTATAGCCTGCGGGTAAAGGCACTTGCTATGATCACTTGGAGCGTGGAGGTGCAACGGGGAATCGCACCCACTGTGATCACAAAGCGACCCCTCGCAGCAGGTTGCACCACCCGTTGGCTAACTCGAGTTCAAGCTCGAAATTACAGCGACCCCTTACAGCGGGTTGCTCCACCCGCTCAAGTTTACTTGAAACGCGAACCAGGTAAGTTTTCAGATTCCCTAACCGGTTTAAAACCAAGCTAAACCCACGGGACCCACTCGGTAACGAGAATCTTTACCCATTGCGACATCTCTCTCTCATTTCTTATCCGGTAATTTCCCAAAAATCTCTCAAACTCTCTCAAGAACAAATCTCCATAACTCACTCAAAACTCAACCAAATTAACTCATTATTTTTGTAGATCCGAGTTTTCATCCCTATTGTCTATTTCATTGAGTCAAATCGTCAGTTCATTCCAATCCCGGAAAGGTATAATGATTCATGGATGCTTTTCGTAGGCTTAAGAACCCAAGAAGTTCCTACTCGAATTTTAGTCAATTTCTTGCTTGATTCTTGTGAATTAGACTTGGGAAAGCTTATATAATAAGATGGGTTGATGAAATGATGGTAGATATGATCTTAATTGGAACTTCAAAAAATTAGGGTTCTTGAGATTTTGGGATTTTCACAGTTATTTTCAAATGATCTTGATTGTGATTGGGTTAGGTACAGTGAAGAGTTTTAGAGTTTATTTGAGGAGTCTTCTCAATTCTAAACTCATTTGAAACTTGAATTTTGCTTAAGTAGAATTTTCATGCTTTAAGACATTAAGTTTCTTGATTCTTTGTTTTAAACTCAATCTTAGGAAACTAATTTCACACTGATTCTTGTAGTGTGATACTGAATTGTTGTCTCTACTGTTTCACAATTACAAACTCAAGTTTCACTCATCATTTGCTTTCCCTCTTCAGTCGCTAATTTTCTGGCAAAGTCCACATTTTCAGGTACAAATGGGACAGAAAAGCAAGGCACAGACTGAGGCTGAGAAGAAAGAAAAGGCCAGAAGAGAAACTGAAGTCAAGGAAAGATCAATAGCTCCTATGTAAATCCAACCTCCAAGAACATCTACGCAGCAAATTTTGGCTGAGAAGAAAGCAAGAGAGCAAGAAAAGAAAGAGGGAAAGAAGGTAGCATCCTCTCCTAGAGATGAGAGTGGTGGTTCTGTTGGAGAAGCATCAGCTCCTCCTAAGAAAACAAAAGAGCTGGAGAAGAGAGAGGGAAAGAGTGTTGCTTCAGCTGCTAGAGATGAGAGTCATGACATTGATAAAGAGACACAAGCCAATCCCAAGAAGGCAAAAAGAAAATGAAAGGAAGTTGATGTTGAAAGAAATAGAACCAAGAAGCCAACAGTCAAAGAGCTGTATGACCATTTTCTTTCTGGTGTAACATTGAATCCGACGAGGTTTGCTGATATAGATATGATGAAGGAGTTGGGTATTGAAGAAGATGATTATGCCCAATTGTTATCGAGCTGCGTCTCAACTAAGGTTTTAGTCTTACATTGCTAGAACTAGGAATCTCGCTGACGGCTCACGCAGCTAAGGCTACTCTTGTTGTACCATTCATACGCGAATTCAGAATAAGACTCCTTCTTGCTCTTAATCTCGTTTTCTTTTTACATCTTTTACTTATTCATATCATTTTCTTGATTGCTTGTGTGCAGTTTCGCAGATAGCCAGGTCCTCTTAGGAAATTAGGGTTTACTCTAAATTCCTAAATTTATGTAAAATCGATAAGGGTGAATTTCGGTTCCCACAAAAAGCTTCATTGGCCATGCTGGGTTCTATAGAAGGTTCATCAAGAACTTTTCTAAGATTGCTAGACCATTGACCAAGCTGCTATGCAAGGAATCTACCTTTAGCTTTGATGAAGAGTGTCTTGAAGTCTTTAAGAAGCTGAACAGTGAACTCATTAGTGGTCCCATTGTTCAACCACCAGATTGGGATCTTCTCTTTGAGATCATGTGTGATGCTAGTGAGTATGCTGTGGGAGAAGTCTTGGGCCAAAAGAAATACAAGAAGACTCATGTGATATACTATGCTAGTAGGACTCTTGATGATGCTCAAATGAAGTATGCCACAACTGAAAAGGAGCTTCTTGCCAAAGTATTTGCCTTTGAAAAATTCAGAAGCTACTTAGTTTGGTCCAAAGTCATTGTTTACACTTATCATGCAGTCTCGAGACATATTCTAGCCAAGAAAGACGTTAAGCCGAGACTATTACGATGGATCTTGCTATTGCAGGAGTTCGATCTTGAAATCAAGGACAAACTAGGGGTCGAGAATAGCGGACCACTTGTCCAGAATGAGAGTGGAGTGTGGTATCCCCATTGATGAGGGACTACCAGAAAAACAGCTAACGGAAATTGGATCATTGATAAAAGTTTGTGAGACCAGGAGAAGAGTCGATAAGCTTAAGGCAGTTAGTGAGAAGGAACCCTTGTATGCCGACCTAGTGAATTATCTAGCTACTGGAAAAGAGCCATTGGATCTTGTAGGCTATGCCAATAAGAAGTTCTACAAGGATGTAAAGAGGTACTACTGGGATGAGCCTTATCTCTACATTCTTTGCAAGGATCAGCTTTATAGGAGAGCAGTGGCTGAAGAGGAGATAGATGGCATCCTTACACATTGTCAAGGATCATCTTATGGCGGTCACTGTGCTACTTTCAAGACTGTATCTAAGTTTCTACAAGCTGGATTTTGGTGGCCACATATGTTTAAAGATACACAAGACTTCATCTCAAGGTGTGATTCATGCCAAAGAAGAGGAAACATCACCAAGAGAAATGAAATGCCTCAGAACCCAATTCTAGAAGTTGAAGTGTTTGATGTGTGGGGCATTGACATCATGGGTCCTTTCCCATCATCCTTTGGAAAAAAATATATCCTTGTGGCTGTAGACTATGTCTCAAAATGAGTGGAAGCTGTGGCTTGTCCTACAAATGATGCTAAAGTTGTCCTCAAGATGTTCAAGACTGTGATTTGCCAAAGGTTTTGGGTACTAAGAGTTGTTATAAGTGATGGAGCCTCTCACTTAATCAACAAACTTTTGGAGAGCTTACACAAGATGAATGTTGTTAAGCATGGGGTAGCAACTCCTTATCACCCCCAAACAAGTGGGCAAGTTGAAGTTTCAAATAGAGAAATCAAGAGCATCTTGGAGAAAATTGTGGGAACTACAAGGAAGGATTAATGGTCAAACTTGATGATGCTCTTTGGGCTTATAGGACAGCTTATAAAACACCCTTGGGAAATACTCCTTTCCATCTTGTGCATGGAAAAGCCTGTCACCTACAAATTGAGCTTGCGTACAAAGATCTATGGGCTGTTAAGCTGCTAAACTTTGACATCAAGAGTGCCAAGGAAAAGAGACTTTTCAACTCCATGAGCTTGATGAGATTAGGATATATGCTTTTGAGAACTCAAGGATCTACAAGGAGAAGACTAAGGCTTTTCATGACAAGGATATCCTGAAGAGAGAGTTCAAGGCTGGAGATCAAGTCCTTCTATACAACTCTAGGCTAAATTTGTTTCCAGGAAAGCTCAAGTCAAGATGGTTTGGACCTTACAAGATCAAGGAGGTCAGGCCATATGAGGTAATAGTTTTGTGGAGCAAAGATGGAGGAGACTTTACAGTCAATGGACAAAGAGTCAAGCTATACATGGCTACTACACCAGAGGAAGATGGGATCTCAGTTCCACTCTCTGATCCGACCCTAGCCTAATCCCAAAAGAAGGAAAGTCAAGCTAGAGACTTAAAACAAGCTCACTTGGGAGGAAGTCCCATGTCTATCCCTGTACATATCTCTTTCATTTTAAATTTTTTGGTACTTTTTGTTTGGTTATTGTTTGTTTTAAGGCAAGATCACTCACTGCAGGTTAGCACAGCGGGTCATACTCACCGCTGGGAGAGCTCGAGAGCATTCAGCCTCACTGCGGGTATAGCCTGCGGGTAAAGGCACCCGTTGTGATCACTTGGAGCGGGGAGGTGCAACGGGGAATCGCACCCGCTGTGAACACAAAGTGACCCCTCGCAGCGGGTTGCACCACCCATTCGTGAACTCGAGTTCAAGCTCGAAATTACAGAGACCCCTCGCAGCGGGTTGCGCCACCTGCTCGCTAACTGGAGTTCAAGCTCGAAATTACAGCGACCCCTCACATCGGGTTGCTCTACCTGCTCAAGCTTACTTGAAAAGCGAACCAGGTAAGTTTTCAGATTCCCTAACCGGTTTAAAACAAAACTAAACCCACGGGACCCACCCGGTAACAAGAATCCTTATCCATTGCGACCTCTCTCTTTCATTTCTTATCCGATAATTCCCCAAAAATCTCTCAAACTCTCTCAAGAACAAATCTCCATAACACATTCAAAACTCAACCGAATTAACTCATTCTTTTTGTTAGATCCGAGTTTTCATCCCTATTGTCTATTTTGTTGAGTAAAATCGTCATTTCATTCCAATCCCGGCAAGGTATAATTATTCATGGACGCTTTTCGTAGGCTCAAGAACCCTAAAAGTTCATACTCAAATTTTAGTCAATTTCTTGCTTGATTCTTGTGAATTATACTTAGGAAAGCTTATAAAACAAGATGGGTTGATGAAATTATGGTACAATTGATCTGAATTGGAATTTCAAAAAATTAGGGTTCTTGAGATTTGGGGTTTTTCAAAATTATTTTCAATTGATCTTGATTATGATTGGGTTAGGTACACTGTAGAGTTTTAGAGTTTATTTGAGGAGTCTTCTTAATTCTAAACTCATTTGACTCTTGAATTTTGCTTAAGTAGAATTTTCATGCTTAAAGACATTGTGTTTCTTGATTCTTTGTTTTAAACTAAGTCTTAGGAACTAATTTCACACTGATACTTGTAGTGTGATACTGAATTGTTGTCTCTACTGTTTCACAATTACAAACTCAAGTTTCACACATCATTTGCTTTCCCTCTTCAGTCGCTAATTTTCTGGCAAAGTTTACATTTTCAGGTACAAATGGGACAGAAAAGCATGGCACAGATTGAGGCTGAGAAGAAAGAAAAGGCCTGAAGAGAAACTGAAGTCATGGAAAGATCAATAGCTCCTATGCAAAGCCAACTTCCAAGAACATCTAGGCAGCAAATTTTGGCTTAGAAGAAAGCAAGAGAGCAGGAAAAAAAAAAGAGGGAAAGAAGGTAGCATCCTCTTCTAGAGATGAGAATGGTGGTTTTGTTGGAGAAGCATCAGCTCCTCCTAAGAAAACAAAAGAGATGGAGAAGAGAGAGGGAAAGAGTGTTGCTTCAGCTGCTAGAGATGAGAGTGATGACAATGATGAAGAGACACAACCCCATGCCAAGAAGGCAAAAAGAAAAGGAAAGGAGGTTGATGTTGAAAGAGATAGAACCAAGAAGCCAACAGTCAAAGAGCTATATGACCATTTTCTCTATGGTGTAACATGGAATCCGACGAGGTTGGCTGATATCAAGATGATGAAGGAGTTGGGTATTGAAGAGGATGTCAAGACCATGCTGGAGAAGATGAGTATGCCCAGTTTTTACTCCATGGCTCACCCTACATATAAAGAAGTTTCCTGGTAATTCCGATCAACCCTTGATGTGACATTCTACCACGAATCAGAGGACTACATCGAATGATGGGGAAACATAAAGTTCAAAGTGAGTGTCAAGATTCACACTATGACTTTTAGAGAGATCACAGATGCGATGGAGCTTAAGGATTTGGGAATGGGTTATCCTCCTGATGATGTTAATGTTCACCTTCCCACAACAGTTTGGAAGTTGATAAGTGGCAATGTGCATGTCACTGGTCTTGACAAGAACTCAGCAATACGGCATCCAGCAGTCCGCTATCTACATAGGGTGATTGTTCACACTCTCTACCCTGGCAAGGAACCAGGCAACGTCAATGAGGAGGAGTTGAAGATGCTCTGCCAAGCTGTTCGACCTTTTGCTACACCGACATAACTTCCTCTCCTGACCTCAGATATCTTCAGTGACTTCAGGATGGTCCGTCTTCTTGCAACATCCCTGAAGTACTATAAAGATTGGGAATGGACAACCTCTAATCAGACTCCTCAGGTGGGAATTGGTGGCTTGATAACACTACTACTTATAGCCAAGGGAATAGACCTAGGGATTGATGAAAAAGGTCCATTGTTCATTGATGGTCCTTACTTGAGACTTGCTGGCTACCTAAGTGGCAGATACGAAGGCACGATTGTCTACACCTATCTCCTAAATGGACGTTCTGTTGAGTTTTTGCCATTTCCAAAAAACAGTTTCTAGGACCTCATGGACCTCTTGACCCCATTCTTGAACCTAAAAGGAAGAAAGGTGGAGTAAGTGCATCTTCATCTAGAGAAGCTCCTCCTGCTTCTGTTTATGGCCCACCACGCTACTACTTTCAGCAGCACACCAGAGTTATCCCACATGGTCCTCTCTGTCAAGCTCATGACCAAATTAACAACCTTGAGAGATGGAATAAAGCTCAGAACCGAGCTTTATTCAAGCTCTCAACTAAGTATAAGGAGCTAAAGAGGACAGTGAAAAGGCAGGCCAAGGTCTCAGCTGAATTCATGAAGAAAGTAGTTGGTTTTTTGGTTAAGGGAAGAGTAGCGGGATGCAGCTCAAGTGATTTTTTTATGAGAAACAAATCAGCTCCTCAGCCTTCTGATATACCATGATTTTGACCCACTTTTAGCCATGGTATTGATATGTTTTTATAAGTTATATGTATGTTTTGGAGTCTATTAGGTATGTTTTCAGGTTTAGGAGAACTTTGGAGTAAAGTGATGATCTAGATACCCTTATGGAGCTTAAAGGAGAGTTTTCCGAGATTACTAAGAAGATCAGACAACAAGGATACATATCGATCGATACACATCCTGTGTAATCGATCGATGACGCTTCTATAGAAGATGAAGTCGAGATACTCCATCGATCGATGTACACCATGTACCATCGATCGTTATCAAGCGTGGAGAACAAGTCTGACTTGGCCGACTTGAAGCCCAAGTTTTCCCAATATTACAAGATTGCCCCTGACGAGTTTTTAACCTAATTGAACTCATATTTATAGTTATGCCTATGTGTTTTGGGAAAGCATTTTCTTAATTTTTCTTGTGCTTTGTTTCCTTTTGATATTATTTTATACTTAGCAATAAAATATTATTTTCATCTTAATTCTCAAAGGTTATAGAATTCTAGATTTAGAAGAAACACACAAAGAGATTTGTTGTTCCAAAGAACCAAGAGTTCAATCTTGTAATCTTATGAATTTCTATTATTACCTTGCTGCTATGAATCACTTAGCCATGTCTGAGTAGATTCCTTTGTTAGATTTAGGATTCAAATAGTTATGAGGGATTAGCCCCAACTATGGAATGTTGAGTTGTGATATTCATTATCCAAATGAACCCTAATGCTTACTCTAGAATAGCTAACTAGAGTATGATCATGGAGTGATTTAACTTGTTAATCCTTATCCTGAAATCTTTTGACATAAGCTTAAATCCTCTAGGGATGTGCGAGAGCCGATCTATGATCTTGGTGAACACAGTTTCGATTCGATCTTATGCTATATCGATCGATACTCCTATAAAGTTATCGATCGACGGCAACCCATATAGTCCGATATCGCTGTCAAAACATCGGTCAATATTTCTGGCAATAAGATCAATGAATGAGTCTATATAGCCACTCTATTAGATCTGTCTAAGATTTGAAGTTCTTATATATCTTGCAACCAACTTACTAAAACTTCTGTAGCATTATAATCATGATTATCTGAATAGCAACCTTGAATCTAACAACTTTCTTTTATTGTTTCAAACCAAAACCTACTCTCTTGAGCAACTTATCATTGCTCACAACTGAAATTTACTATTTTAAACTAATTTAACCTACCATAATCACTTAGGATTACATCTTTTGTGTTCCTCAGTTCTCTGTGGATTCGATCCCTAAGTACTACAACTGAACCTCTTATTTGAGAGAGTAATTCACTCCTTAGGGTTAAATATTTGAGTGATATCAATTAGGCGCCGTTGCCGGGGAACTTTGATAGCCATTAGATTTAATCTGATTAGGTTTAGGTTATTTTTCTTTTATTGTTTATTCATTTTCTGACACAAAAAACAATTTTCTTGTCTTTTTCAGGTACATGCCCAGCAGTACTAGAAGCAACAAGAGCAACCAACTTCTGTATTCAGAAGACCCTCACAGCTTGGAAAGTAGCATCCATAAAGACCTACGCTCTGCATCGATGGACATCAACACTTCTCTGTCGACCAATACTCGCCTACCACAGTCGACCGAGACACCCTCTTCGTTGACCGATACTCTCACCGCCACATCGATCGACATCAACAACTGTTTGTCGACCGATACCCTTCATCCGACATCGATCGATAGACCTTATCTTACATCGATCGATACGAACCGGTGAGACATGGTAGCGCCAATTATTCTCACACGCGATGAGAATGGAGACCTGCGTGATCAAGATTGTCACCTGCGTAATGCTGCAGGTCAGAAGCTGAACGCTCAAAAGGAGATCATTCCTGAGAAAGAAACTGCACCTATAGACATCATTCAACCTGTAGAAGAGGCTAACCAAGCTAGAACTTTGGCTGACTACAACTGTCCAGATCAGTTCTATTCCATCCGATCAGCCATCCGCCCTCCTGCTATTCAGAGAGGAAATTTCGAGCTTAAGCTGCAGTACTACACACTTGTAGGACAAATACCCTTCTGTGGGTTGTCCCATGAGCATCCTATGGACCATCTGGAGAGGTTCGAGGATCTCATAACCATCATCAAAGCCAATGGAGTTCCTCAAGACTATCTTCTTTGCAAGCTTTTCAAATACTCTCTATCTGGAGAAGCTTTGCAGTGGCTGAGGCAACTACCACCAGGTTCTCTCACAACTTGGAGCGACATCAAAAACCCATTCCTGCGTAAGTTCTTTGATGAGTCACGCGCTAAAGAGTGGAGAAGAAAGATTGCTACATTTACTCAGAATCCTGAAGAGTCATTCAAAGATGCATGGAACAGATTCAAGTCCTACCAACGAGATTGCCCACACCACGGATTCAACAAAGTGCAACTGCTTTGCACTTTCTACAGAGGCATCACCTTGGATTATCAAAGGGCTCTTGATACAGCTAGTGGTGGAAACTTCAACACCAGGAATCCACAAGAGGCTGTGAAGTTAATTGATAACTTAGCTTCCAACAACAGCACAAAGAACTTTGTGAACACAAAAGCTACATCATTCCTTGGGAAGGAATACATCAATGAAGTGCAAGCACAGCTGTATACCGTTCAGAAGTTACTAAACAAGCAGATTTGTTCAGTAGAGGATGCAGACACTGCAGGTGAAGATTATACAGAAGAAGATGTGAACTGGATCAGTGGAGCTGTTTTTCAGAGATCTGGTAACCAAGGAGGATACATAAACTTCACAGGACAGAGAAGCAACTTCAACCAGAGTTCACAGAAGCCCAACACCTTCAGCAGCAGCGACCCCAACAGCAACAGGAGCTATAGGAACTCAGTGTACTCCAACCCACACCCACCCACCCAAGATAGTAAACTGGAGGAGATGCTAGACAAGGTTCTTGAGAGTCAGCAGAAACTCCAGACAGACTTCAATGGAAAGATTGACTCCGTCTACAACACCCTCACCACAAAGCTAGATGCTTTAAACACCCATGTGAAGAAGCTAGAGACTGAGGTGTTTCAGAAGAAGCCCTAAAGAAGCAGGATTTTGCCAACAACCATAACATCAATGCCATCTTGGATGATGATTTTTGGCAAGAGGTAGTAGAAGAGACTCAAAGATCTGATGATGAGAGAGACTTCCTTCGCAACTATTATCGATCGATCTCATCCCGAGAACATCGACCGATACGTTCCAAAGTACATCGATCGATAGACTTCGATGAGTGTCGATCGATGTACTTAGACGAATACCCTCACGAGTACAGTGCCGTCAAGACTATGCCTCACGAAGCCTTCACAACACGACACCCACATCCGCCCGTCCCTGTCAAAATCGATCCGCATGACATCGCAACATGATGACCCTCCCATCGATCGACAGGAAGACCTTGATATCGACCAACGCACTCCAGTCAGTATCGCCCAATACACAGTACCCCAACGCCGAGTGCAACTTCCCAAGATAGATAGTGCACGTATTGACGCATTCCGGGAGCAGTATTACACTTCCAGAAGCCCTCAAAAAGCCATCATGGAGAGACCCACAGATATCTTTGAGTCTATGGAGATAGAAAAGGAAAATCATGGAAAAGTTCTTAGAGAAAGGAAAGAGAAGATACCCAAGCCTTAAAAAAAGGAAGCTATTGAGAATGACTTGTCAATATTCAGAAAGAGAGTTCTAAGAATACCTAGAGAGAAACCCTTTGAAGAAGCCTACTTTTCACACAGATTGTGGATGTTTTTCAGAGAGACTAGAGATACAGAAGAAGACATCAAGAGAATGTTTCACCAAGTCAGAGCCAGTCTAAGGAAGAAGATCACACTGGAGAAGAAGAGAGATCCAGGGAAGTTCACAATACCATGTTCCATCAGAGATGTTGAGTTCCCTCGTGCTCTATGCGACACAGGATCTGGAGTTAGCATCCTACCCAAGCTTATGGCAGACCAGCTAGGTCTGAAGATAGAGCCTACTGAAGAATCTTTCATCTTTGTGGATTGTTCTCAGCAGAACTCTGGAGGAATAGTTAGAAACCTTGAGGTACAGATTGGAGATGCCCTAATTCCTACAGACTTCCATGTCCTGGCCAACAAACTCAACATCAAGATTGGAGCTGTTTGTGACCTTAAATCCAACAAGCTCTGCCTAACCCTCATCAACCCTACCATCCACTACAATCATGTTCCAGTCATCAAGTTTCCAAGGATAAAGAGCCCAGCACTTGTAGCAACTTGTTTCTGTGCCCACGAGTATGATTTCATGGCCTAGTACGAAACCGATTCAGCAGTATCAACCGATGGCAATCTTCTACCATCAACCGATACCAGTCACCCCGAATCGACCGATAGACACACATGGTCATCAATCGATAAGGAATTCCAACAAATCGAGAAAGAGTTTCCAGACAGCGATTTTAGCGCAGACGATTGGGAAAACGATCATTACATGTCAGAGCTAGCTAGCATCACTACTCAGAAGGAGTATGATGAAGATTATGAAGAGGAAGGAGCCATAGAGTTTAGATTTGTTCGAGAAGATGAAGTAAGACTTCCTCTCCCATCCTTCATCTTCGGAGCATCGACCAAAAGAGACCACCCTCCATCGACCGATATGCCCCAAACCAGATCGCTCAAACGACGTTTCGAATCAACGAGCGACAAACCCTACTGTGCATCAGTCTACGTCCCACATGAGCCACACAACGGACATTACTCGATTGGAAGTTGGGCAAGCAGTTACCATGATTTTGATCCACTTTTAGCCATGGTATTGATATGTTTTTATAAGTTATATATATGTTTTGGAGTCTATTAGGTATGTTTTCAGGTCCAGGAGCATTCTGGAGTAAAGTGATGATCTAGGTGCACTTATGGAGCTTAAAGGAGAGTTTTCCGAGATGACTATGAAGATCAGACAACAAGGATACATATCGATCGATACACATCCTGTGTAATCAATCGATGACGCTTCTATAGAAGATGAAGTCGATATACTCCATCGATCGATGTACACCATGTACCATCGATCGATAACAAGCGTGGAGAACAAGTCTAACTTGGCCGACTTGAAGCCCAAGTTTTCCCAATATTACAAGATTGCCCCTTACGAGTTTTTAACCTAATTGAACTCATATTTATAGTTATGCCTATGTGTTTTGGCAAAGCATGTCTTAAGTTTTCTTGTGCTTTGTTTGCTTTTGATACTATTTTATACTTAGCAATAAAATATTCTTTCCATCTTAATTCTCAAAGGTTATAGAATTCTAGATTAGGAAGAAACACACAAAGAGATTTGTTGTTCCAAAGAACCAAGAGTTCAATCTTCTAATCTTATGAATTTCTATTATTACCTTGCTGCTATGAATCACTTAGCCATGTCTGAGTAGATTCCTTTGTTAGATTTAGGGTTCAAATAGTTATGAGGGATTAGCCCTAACTATGAAATGTTGAGTTATGATATTCATTATCCAAATGAAACCTAATGCTTACTCTAGAGTAGCTAACTAGAGTATGATCATGGAGTGATTTAACTAGTTAATCATTATCCTGAAATCTTTTGGCATAAGCTTGGATCCTCTAGGGATGTGCGAGAGCCGGTCTATGATCTTGGTGAACACAGTTTCGATTCGATCTTATGATATATCGATCGATACTCCTATATAGTTATCGATCGATGGCAACCCATATTGTCCGATATCGCTATCAAAACATCGGTCGACATTGCCGGCAATAAGATCAATGGATGAGTCTATATAGCGACTGCTATTAGATCTGTCTAAGAATTGAAGTTCTTATATATCTTGCATGCAACTTACTAAAACATCTGTAGCATTATAATCCTTATTATTTGAATAGGAACCTTGAAGCTAACTACTTTCTTTTATTGTTTGAAACCAAAACCTATTCTCTTGAACAACTTATCATTGCTCACAACTGAAATTTACTATTTTAAACAAAATCAACCAAGCATAATCACTTAGGAATACATCTTTTGTGTTCCTCAGTTCCCTGTGGATTTGATCCCTAAGTACTACAACTGAACCTCTTATTTGGGAGAGTAATTCACTCCTTAGGGTTAAATATTTGAGTGATATCACCTTCACCCGTTGATCCCTCCGTGCTGGGTCCTTTGCTCACTGCTAGCCAGCTTGAGCTTGTGCTGCGAAACCCTGCTGCTCCTCAATCCTCTTCACGCAACAAATCTCCCTCCTATGCTTCTTCCGATGATGGGACAGATAATGAAGAAGTAGAAAGTTCACCAGGTGGTTACTACACTACTTTCGCTGATTACGGGAATGAGGCGCCAGGTTCTCACCCCAGCCCCTAGAGAGATACTCCATTATCCGCACCATTGTCTATACAAGTCTTATTCTGCATTTATTTTTATTTTTCGATATCCCTTTCTCTCTTAATCACACAGAGACTGTGTGTTTTAAGTTTGGGGAAGGGTACCAAGTTGCTAATGTTTTATTTGTTTTGTTTCATTGAGATTCTTGAATTGTAGATACATATTTGCGTAGAAAAAACCAAAAAATTTGAAAATTTTGAAAAACACAAAAAGAAACATGTAGTTGCATCAATTGCATTCTTAGGATTGAGTCTAGAATCATATAGCTTGCATCCATTTGCATAGGGGACAAGGATTAAACTGACATTGTAAAGCGCTCATGCTTAGAAGTCAACTTGATACCCTTTTGTAACCATGGTAAATAGCTAGAGCAAATTTTAAAAGACTTGAAGACTTTGAGCCTTCAAAACTCCTCTTGAAACTCATTGATTGTTGTAGCTCACTTATCTTTGAAGACAACTCCAATATTTGGAGCCAACTCCAATCTTAATTGAACTAAATGGATTTAACACTTCTTGCTTATGGTCTCTTGTGTACCAGATCATGGCTTCATACACACTTGAGTTTTTCCCATCAATTTTACCAATCTTTTGACAACTCAAGTGGCCATCTATTCCCTTAACCCCTTCCCTCCTTTCAAGCCATAATTAATTGTGAGTGAGGTTGTTTTCTGAAATCTTTACACGTGCATAATGTTGAGAGTAATTGGAACGACAATTGTTAGTCTCCATTACTTGCTATCTATAAGACTCATTTTGTCTAGCTTCTAGGATGGGATAGGATTGTTTGAGAGTTTGATCTTGGGAGTGTGAAATAAAGTGGATAGAAAGAGTGAGCTCCAAAGACTTAAAGGAACTAAGTGACTAGGGACTTGTGAATAGGAAAAAAATAGCTCAAGAGTGTAAAAGTAACCCCGGAAAACGTTATCTAGAAGAAAAAAAAAAGAGAAAAGAGAAAATAGCCATAAGAAGGGGTAGATTCAAAAAGAAAGAAAGAGAGCTAAATAGTACAATGTAAAATGTCCCTAGTTAATATCAAAGGAAGCAAAGAGTTCAAGTTTTAAAAGGTGTTCTTGGGAAGTTGAGAGAACTTTTGGTGAGGGAATAATAGATTGACATTGAGGAAAAAGGGGTAGTAATTATTTTTATTTAGGAAAAGGGTAGAACAATGGAGATTGAGCATTGTATGCATGATTTGTTCCTTTTCTTAGATATATTATACATAATGTAAAATCTACTAATTTTTAGAAAGTAAGTCACCAAAAAGGATCATCTTAACCCTCTAAATTCATCTTTACCATTTTCAGCAAACCAAATGATTTGGACCGTTTGACCATTTGCAAGAACTCACTTTTAATATTGCTAATGAATGTGAGAGTTGGTTGATTTCTTGTAAGTGGATTCTTGATGATGACTGTAGAGAACAAAAGAGTTAAGATAGGCATTGAGAAGTTAGAGTTGGATAAGGTGTTTTCTCTTGCTACGTGGTATAATTATGAAAGGATATCAATGCTTAACAAGAGTTTCTTTTGGTAATGAGTCCCCAATTTTAAACCTCTTCCCCTTGTTGTCTTTGAAAGTTCACTTGAAGACAAGTAAATGACAAGTTTGGGGGGAGTAGATACCTTGCATATTTGCATTGGTTTAGTCATTCATTCATGTACATTTGATCATCTAGACTAGAGTTTAGACATCTTTTAGGTTTCATATGCATACATAAGTCTTAATCAGGTGCTGGAGTATCCTTTTGGAGTATCTGATGGTGTTTGAAGGTGTTATGGCTTAAAAAGAGTAGAAGATCATCACTAGCCGAGATGTGTATCAGAGCGAGGCATCGTCGCGAGTCAGAGCACCCACTCTGGACTCAACACATCTGTCGATGGGTCGGAGAACCTCATGTCGCGGGGTGAAGCACCCGCTGGGAGGTGGAGCAACCAGTTGTTGTGGGAGATGCCACCCGTTCGCTCCCAAGCCTTATTGATGAAATTACAGCGAGTGGAGACAGCGAGAAAGATCACCCGCTGTAGCTAAGTGGAGCGAGCTCATGTAGCGGGGTGAAGCACCCGCTGGGAGGTGGAGTGAACAGATGTTGCGGGAGATGCCACCCGTTTGCTTACTTGAATCTTGAGGTGAAATTACAACGGGTATCTGGAGCGGGGAACGACACCCACAGCGATAGCACGGAGCGACCCCTTGGAGCGACAACATGCACCCGCTGCGTGTATTTTTCTTAGTCGTTTTTATGTTTTTCTGGGCTTGTTTAAGCTTGTTTACTGAGCCCACTAGGGTGTCTAAGTATCCTATAAATACTCTTTAGACCCTAATGATGGGACTTATCTTGTATTATCTCAAAAACTAAGAACTTATTTGGTGAAAGATCAAAACTTTATCTTCTTTCATCTTATTCTCTGAAGTTTATTGAGTAATCTTGATCACTAATCATGTTTAACCAACAATCAACCATTGTTGTTAGGTTAATCATGTTTTTTAGTGAGTAAATTTATCTTAGATTCATGGGTTAGGTTGATTGCGGTGATTAAGTGTAGATCTAAGGTGTTTAGGGTTAGATCTAAGTGTTTAGGATTAGATCTAAGTGTTTCCTTGCTAGTAGAGGTGTTTAATGCTATTCTAGACTTGATCACTCTAGGATTAAACCTTAGTCATTTTCTACTCACAAGGTGTATGTTGAAATGGCTGAACCAGCTCTACCTAGCTCTAAGACTTCTTAGCCAATGACCTTTGTATCAAAGAAGCCTTATATAATTATTAAACATAATCTTAATGATTGCTTGAATTATTTAAACCAGTGAGCATTTGTGTTTAATTAAGTTAAGCAAATGAACATTTTTCTAGACCAAGAGCTTGCTTAGTTAAGTTGTTTAGACTTGAGGATACATTTGGATTGAAAGCTTGCCACCTTTAGATTGAAACTTGATCACCCAACTCGAATACCTAATCCCATGGATCTTATTCTCACTTATTGAAAAAAAGCTTATTCCTTTATTGCAATTTAATATTGTTCTTAAATCGTATCACTTCACTAAATTGGTTACATTTAGATTAAGCATTAACTTGTAATCTCTTTGCTTCAAAGTGACTTAGAATTTGGATTGACAATCTCAAGTGCTACTTTGATTTGAATCAGGATCTAAAAGTCTTTATCATAAAGAAAAAGAGAAAAAAAAAACTAGAATTAGTAGACTAAATCTAATGGCGATCAAAGCTCCCCGGCAGCGGCTCCAAATTTGATACGTGTTCAAATTACCTTTAGGAGCGACTTTAATCTCTTAAATAAGAGATCAGTTGTAGCACTTAGAGATCGAATCCACAAGGAGCTAAGAACCACTTAAATCTAATCAAGTAATAATGTTAGGTTGATATTAAACGTAAAATTGTAGTAATCAAGTAAACAGGAAATAGTAAATGTTCTTGTTGAGAAAGACAATTACTCAACAATGAGAGTTGAACTAAATTGAAAGGTGTTAGGCTGAGGACTTTTATTCAGGTGTTGGAAATTATAATCATATAGGTGCTAATTAGTTGTTTGCATGGTATTAAAGAGCTTAACTATTGTAACAACAGATTCACTAAACTCTTTCTTATTACACAAGTCTATTGACTAGATTGTTATTGTCCCAAACAATAATGTCCAATCAACAACAGTTTCGATCGATACTCTATTGGAATATCGATCGATACTTTATAGGAATATCAATCGATACACTTTAATCGACGTCGATCGATTTCCAAGGGGAATATCGACCGAAGCGGCTAGTGAAGCGTTATGCGCGAGTTAATGCATACTCACTATGGACCCCCTAGATCAAGTTCTCGCCTAGTAAAATCCTAGCTTAATAAGATGTATTCTGGATAATCAGAGTTTTCTAAAGGTTGCTTAAACAATCTAAAATACCTAGATTCAGGTTTCTAGTTAGTAAGTGTAGAACATAAGCATTAAGAACATCCTATTAATGAATAGCACAACAAGCGATCCTATAGTTGGGCCTAATCCCACTAACCTATTTAAATCCTAATTCTAACAAGTGAATTACGCAGACATGGCTAATAAAATCATAACACGAGCAAAGTAATAATAGAACATAATTATAGATAGATATAAATCAATAGAGTTCCAATCACAAATCTCTCTGGATCTTCTCTCCCAAACTATAAATCCTAAAACCCTTTTGTTGTGTAAAAAAGAATACAAGAAAGCTCTCCTTTTCCTAAAACACCTTGGCAAAGTATATATACTTCGGTTAAAACTCGTCAGAGGCATAATTGTTATTTGGTGAAGTCTTGGATTTCAAGTTGGCAGTTTCGCGAATTGGACTTCTGCGCCTTCGGCATCGATCGATACTGCAGAGTTCATATCGATCGACGTGAATCACTCTTTGTCGACCTCGTTGTCTTGGTCGATTCCAAATCGAGTGATATCTCCAATTCTCTCTAAAATGCTCCAAAAACATAATTTTCTTCCACAATACTCCTGAACCTATAAATATGCTTAAAAGCTTCAATAATATAATATATAGTTATAAAACACCAATATACCATGACTAAACGTAGGTCAAAATCATAGTAAATCAGAGTATAAAGAGAACGTGACAGTGACAGCAAACGGTTACGCTTGTAGGGTTTATTGAAGATTCACATGGATGTGTGTGTTATCGTCCTACCAGACAGTTGAGGAGTTGGTAGTTTAGAGAGAACTATACTCGTCAAAGAAGACAGTACGTAATAGTTGCTCTTCATTGTAAATGTAGTTCAGAGTGGTCGACACGGATGTGTGCTGGCACAATAGAGCAACGTTGTTTATGTTCTTATCTAGTAAATGAGTTCTGGACGTGGTCCCAGGGATGTAGGAAACAAACCCCTTAACAAATCTCTGTGTCTTTTTACTTTATGCTCATACAAACACGCACCTGAATATATCTTAATCGAACATCTAGGTTTAGCCACATATCTTGTTTTTTCCATAACGCATGAAGAAGAAGGTGATACGTCGGAGACATAAGCCATTCTGGATTGTTTCTCCAAAAAGGAAACCAAGACAGAGCTAGTATTCTCCATGCATCTCCTAAAACATAAAATATATTTTGAGTCTCCACATAGATCAAGTAGGGAGGTATGATTCACTATTTCTAAAGAAGCTTTGAGAAACATATTGGAAGTGGCGTGATGATTATTCCGAAGCTAAAAATGGCTTCTCACAATCTTCTTTAAGCTCGTGTTCAAGAGCGGCTATTTTGAAGCTCTTCCTTCTTATGTTTCATTGTTTTGATTGCATCTATGTGATCTTTACACTTTTCATTCCAACAATTGAAGAAACTAATTCATGATTCTCTGCCTTTCTTACTATAGAGGCTTGTTTAACTCTTTCATATTGTTTTCAAGGTGTGAGGTGCTCAATGAAAGACATATTTTAGCGGTTTCAAGCAACATGAACATGGTATCTTCTTACCCTCTTCGCTCTTGCCGGAGCAAGAAAGAAAAAAAGGTAGAGAATCTCTTGTGTTGGAGATGTAAGGTGTATCATCTGCATGAAGCTGCTACACACGAATGTCTTCTTGATATGTGCTTCGTACTTTAAAGGTTTTCGTACTTGCATGTGTGACAACAGCTAAGGCCACTCCAACTGCTTCAAGCAGTACCATGAAAACAGTCTATTTCACTAACTTTTAATATGTCATAATACTTAGTTGGACGTTATCATATTTAAGTAAAGAATAAGGTTTGTATATAGCAGGATTTTCTATTTTTTGAATTGAAATGTCAGATCTTTTCTACAATATTAAATAGGAAAATTGCATAAAAAATCAGGAAGTTGGTAAAATTTTGCACTATAAACCTTAAGGATATCTAAGTAGAAGAAGGATATCTATATCGGCTAGGGCTTTAGCGATGGAGAAGGCGATTGTTAGATCTGATTTCGTTTGCCGGCGGTTTCCCCATAAGAATCTCTCAACGGTATCATCAACAACAACAAACGAAGAGGTTGTAATCCCCGCTGGTGGATCACGATCTCGTGCAGCTCATCAGAACTTCCAGAGGTATCGTTGTTCTCAAGCAATCCAAGTATTGATTTTCACGTGTATGATCTTTGTCAGCACGAGTACGATCACGATAACCTGATTCACGTATTCATGATCCGGCTTCATGATTACATATAGCTGATCTATTATGTTTGATCTTTGTCTTCACAATCTGAATGACCAAAACTTGTATCAGAAGCGTCTCTCTCTCGAGGATTTGGTGGTGGTAGCGGATATAGGAGAAGTTTCTCTTGCAATCCCAACACTTTTGTATGGGGTCTAATCTCCAATCTAGATCAGCTCATATGGCTGACATGAAAGGGAAATTTATCATGTATGAAGACGACGATGAGCCCATTAAGCTAACGGAATAGGATGACTCTCGTGTAATTAAGGAATACCGAATGTCCTTAATTGGCAAGATCCTAAACCCTAAAAAATAGAATGTTGAGGTGCTGATCCAGGCGATGCCACATCAATGGGGGATGCAGGATCGTATCACTGCCAATGATCTGGGAATGGGAAGTTCTTGTTCAATTTCACTTTAGAGGAGGATCTTAATTCTGTTCTTCGACAAGGACCATTCCACTACAACTATTATTTGTTTGTGCTGGTGCGATGGGAACAAATCGTCCATGACAATTATCCATGGATCATCCTGTTTTGGGTCCGGCTCATTCGGATCCCATTACATCTGTGGACAGTAAGGAATCTAAGGGATATAGGGGACATAATTGGGTAGGTCGACACGGTTGAGTTAACTGAGGGACGTATGCTCATTCATGTAGACTCCCGACAGCCCTTAAAGTTTAAAAAGAAAATCTCATTCACCGGAGGGGGAAGAGGTTACTCTTGAGATTAAGCATGACATGCTGTTTAAGCATTGCACCATCTGCGGTTTAATGTCACACGAGAAAGGATATTGTCCTTCGCTTACAGTTAGGCTTCAAGACCAACAACAGCAAGAATGTCTTGGTGTTTTGATCGTGTTCAACTCCCACATGAACAACATGAAGGTAACCGCAATCAGAATTTATAGCCTTATCTGTAAGATGGGTAAGAAGCAAAGTTATTCTATCCCAAACTCTGGTTCCATTGAGACATCTAGTGTGACACCCCCGATCTGGTCTAAGTACAAGTTGACTCAACCGGCTATGCAACAATCAAACAAGAACATGCACAGCCAATCACTAGTAACTGAAACCAAACCAAAGAAGCCACAATGTGAACATAAACGATTAATTCAAAGTTCCAGAAATAAATCCAAGTACCTTACGCCAATTGCCTAAATACACATATCTTATTAGGTACAACCCAAGGCTTTGCAATCCGAATGAGTAATACCCAATAGTTGGTTCGTCCGGACAAGGACTAATATCATATGGAACCGTACTTTAAGGAAACATTCTTTATACATTATATAATATTCTTTCAAAAGCATCTTACAAAACGTTAAGTATTAAGCTCGAGGATTTCGTTTAACAAACATTATACATAAGATATATATGAATCGACTTTGCAAGGATAATAAATCTACCACTGGCTGAAGCCGTTCCTTCCCGTCCTATAGTAAAGGTCTCCCGCCTACTGGTTACCTACATCACAAATGAGTCATGAGTAACTAGTTTACTCAGTGAGTCTAATCCCATACCCCAATACATATCCCGAGAAATCGACAACATTTGAATGCGGTGAAAATCTATTCCATAAATATTATAAATATAAGGCCCATCATTCAATCAATATGAATCTTATCTTAAACATCACTTCCATGTCACCCGCCAATCACTTCATCATATATAAATACAATATATATACTAAACTCGATAAACCACAAAGGCTAACCGACCTTAGTGAGTTAGCATTACCATCAACGTCGAACATCCAGTATGAACATTCGACACTGCATCGTCATACAGTACACGGTCTCCAGGGAGCTACCCCGTCATCGTGTCTTCATGACTTGTTCCATTCGCAGGACCAAGTCACGGTAATGCGGGGACTTTAGGTATAGTGAATATAATAAGACTTCACACTATTTTTACTACCAAAATTATTTTATAAATAATTCATAATTACTCCTTAATTAAACTTTAATTAAACCTTAATTAATCCAAGATTAATCCTCAGTTAATCCAACATTAATCCATGATTAATCCTTAATTAATCCATAATTATTAATCTTAATTAATCCATAATTAATACATGAATAATCCTTAAGTATGATTAGTACTTGAGAACAAGTACTAAGAGGTAGCTTAACCTCAATGCAAACATATAAATATTTCTTGAAGTGTTTACATTTAAGTAAACACATCACAATTTCAAGGATTATGAGACTTTACTACTTAACCAATATATTTATATTTCATTAAACCAACACACATATGTGATCTATCATCACATCACTCTAGACTCACTGAGTAAACTAGTTACTCATGACTCATTTGTGATGCAGGTAATCAGTAGGCGGGAGACGTTTACTATAGGACGGGAAGGAACGGCTTCAGCCAGTGGTAGATTTATTATCCTTGCAAAGTCGTTTCATATATGTCTTATGTATAATGTTTGTTAAACGAAAACCTCGAGGTTAATACTTAACGTTTTGTATGATGCTTTTGAAAGAATATTATATAATGTATAAAGAATGTTTCTTTAAAGTACGGGTTCCATATGATATTAGTCCTTGTCTGGACGAACCAAATATTGGGTATTACTCATTCGGGTTGCAATTGGGTTGTACCTAATAGGATATGTGTACTTAGGAAATTGGCTTAAGGTACTTGGATTTATTCCAGGAACTTTGAATTAATCGTTTGTGTTCACATTGTGGCTTCTTTGGTTTGGTTTAAGTTACTAGTGATTGGATGTGCATGTTCTTGTTTGATTGTTGCACAGCCGGTTGAGTCAACTTGTACTTAGACCAGATCAGGGGTGTCACATCTAGGTACACTCGTATTTCCCATAAAGGACAAGGAAGAGATGAACGCTACTAGCAAGGTTTGAATGGAGATAACAACCAAAAAAAAAAACACAAAAATATACGTACCTTCTCAGGAAATAATTCCTCAATCTGAATGATGTCTTGATAAGAAACGTTTTCAGCTCCTTTCCAATTGCTACATCTATAACCTATGAAGCTCTCACACACTCTAGTGCCTAAATTTTCTCAAAAATCAGGGATTTCTTCCATAATCCAAATCTGGAAATCATAGGTGAAACCCGCGAAATTGTAGCTCTCCTCGTTATCCAAGTTCTTCCTAGTCTTATTAATGGAACTTAACAGGAAGCCATAGGAGCGAAGACCCCATGTGAAATTCTGAACCTTTTCAAGATCCATCACCAACTTGATGTAAAAATGAGGGATGTTCACCTTCTCATCTCTCCCCATCACCACACCAATTATCACACACAAGTAGATCAATCTCAACCTATCAACCCGAGTCAATTTGTGAACTTCTTGTAGATGCTTTTTCCTGATTGACTTCAAGGTGATCTTCCCACCACTCCTTAGTATGTTACTCCAAAACCCTCCACCATATTTCATTTAACTACATTGTTGCCATTTTCCCACAAAATCTCAAGGCTAGTCACAGTATGGTACTCCTGAAGCCAAAACCGGAGAGGCCTCCTCGCAAAGACAAACCATTTCTCATGCTTCTTCGAGGTAATATGCTTCCTACACAAGAAGCTATGCACCAATTCCCGAAAATTTGACGTGATTTTTAAAAATATCCATGATATGTGTGAAAGCAGGATCACTCTTCACATTATCATATTCTGCATGCATAGCTTCCTTCAGGTCCCCGAGAAGTTCCCTCCAGCAGTTGTTGTTGATCTTCTTAACTTGAGCTTCTAAACCCTCTCCATATAAACGCTTAGGTAAGTCTAGTTCCATACCTACAAAAGACAAAAAAGTAATTTTAGTGAAACAAAGTATATTCAAGTTTAAAAAAAACAAGTCAAAAGTAAAAAAAGAATGAAACGAAATAATTTAACCAAATCTATCACAAAATAAACAACAACAAATTTGATTCATGTCTCACATCATAAAAACAAATAAAAAAACTATTGATCCTAGTCAAAGAAACAAACTTAATAGTGAAACAGAAACTAAGACAAAAAATCAAACAAATTCATATGAAACCAATTAACCAAAATGTAAACAAACAAAATCAGTTAACAACATCTTCAAAAAAGCGAACAATTCACACACGCATTCAATTGATCAAAGTAAGACAATTCACAAACATAATCGGTTCATATAATCAGCAAAAAACCACAAACACAGAGACATATGCAAAAAAAGAACTGGATATGAACATGCAAAGAAGAAACAGACTGTTCGACATACACATGTAAAAGACAAATTTGAAGGAGAAAGTTTCTCACTTTACCTTAGCGTTACAGATGACGTCGGAAGAGAGAGAGAGAGAGAGAGAGAGAGAGAGAGAGAGAGAGAGAGAGAGAGAGAGAGAGAGAGAGAGAGAGAGAGAGAGAGAGAGAGAGAGAGAGAGAGAGAGAGAGAGAGAGAGAGAGAGAGAGAGAGAGAGAGAGAGAGAGAGAGAGAGAGAGAGAGAGAGAGAGAGAGGCAGATAGAATAAGTGAGTCGATTGATGTCAGAGTAAGAGGTGCGGAGATGCATAGAAGCGAAGAGAACAAGAGAGCCGCCGATGATTTCACTAAGAGAAGACTCGATTCCCCCTAAAAGAGATGATCTCTCCGTAGATTTCACCAAAGAAGACATAATCACCTTCATATTCTTGTCGAGAGAGAGGAAGTGGCTTTGCCAAAATTAGGTTTACGGGTGAGATAAAGGGATTTTGTTCCCTTTTTGGTTTTGTTATTATTTTTGTTTTTATTTTTTTTAGTTTTATAATTTGATTAATAATTTATAAATTCGATTGTTGGTAAAAAAATATGTTTAATTAGATTATCTTAGGGTTAGTTCTAAGATTATAGAAAGGATTATACTATAGGGACAAGATTAATATGGATTTATACTAAAGGGACAAGGAGGCTGTTTTTCTGCTTCATTTTAGCATAATTCTCTAAAACTTTTACTAATGATAATACATATAAGTTATTCTTATATTTTAAGAATCATACAAAAAATACAAACTTCATAAATGACATGATTACCACAAAATTTCATAAATGACATTGTTTATGTCATAATAATGTGAGAGACATGTCATCATTTTTTCCTTCCAAATTGAATGTGACCATGACACATGGCAAAATCACTTCTCAAATAATGTCTAGAAGATTAGTGAATCGAATAAAATTCGCTAAACGAACATATTTTATATTGATTATACAAGAAAAAATTAATAATTTGAAAACATGATTAGTTGTTTTTACATAGAATTAAACTATAACTCAAATATGAATTGTTTATGATACAAGTATAACTATCTACAATTTTTTATTTGTAAATTCTAATGTTTATGTGAAACTATGTTTATACTTAAAAACTTTTTCTTCATTAAAAAAATTACTAGTGATAATACACATAAGTTATTCTTATATTTTAAGAATATTACCAAAAATGTGAACTTCATAAATGACATGATTACTAAAAATGAGAACTTTCTAAATGACATTGTACATGTCATAATAAGGTGAGAGCCATGTAGTCATTTTTCTTTCAAAATAAATGTGGTGATTGCACATGACAAAATCATTTCTCGGATTGTGGGAACCGAAATTCACACTTGTCGATTTCTGTTAAATAAGGAAACTTAGGAAAACCCTAATATTACAGAGGAACCGGATCTCTGCGAAAGCCAACGACAAGTAACCAAATAAATGCGGAAAAATATGAAAAACATAATAAAACGAATTTAAAGAAAAAGTAGATCTTATTTCGATTTCGCGTAAAAGCTTTGCGATCGTTACAAGGGTTTACAAAGGCTTTGGCCGCAAGGCCGTCAGCGAGTTATCAACATAAAAACCTTAAACCTAATCGAGTCGCAGCTCGATAACAAAAGATGGAAAAATATAAGAAAAAGGATTTGAATGATTTCAGACTGAACCTTATGAAAGGCTGCCTACGTACCCCTTTTGAGGATCAAGTCGAACGTAGTTCAGTTGATTGAACTAGACAAGAGATCGAACTGCCTGGGCGAGTTCGTCTAGTGATTGAGCGCCAGTCATAGAAACCGAACTTGTCGAGAAAAAGCCTTAGTTTCTAAGTGCGGAAAATTCTAAGTTAAAAAAGTTGTAAAAGTCTCAGATGAGAGCTCTGGATTTCGTCCCTTTGCTTCTGCCCTCTTGCTTATATACTCCCTTCCTAGGCGGTTTAGTCTTTCCATTTTTCCCAGATTCGAGTTTAATGGGAATCTTCCCTTTATCTCGATCTTTCTTTTTTCCCGCGGAAATCTTTTATTTATCCTCAAACTTGACATTTATCTTCAAGTTTGACATTTATCTTCTTTCTGCGGGTAAATCTCCAAAACGTCGTCGTATCTTCGGGTTGGACTTCGTTTAAAGTTGCGAGTGGATTTTATCGTGTATTATGACTTTCCGAGCCGTTTTGCGATAAATTCGTTTTACGACTTTAGACGAGATCGTTTCCTGATACGATGCCGTTTTTAGATAAGTTTCTCAAGTTAATCGTAAAGCTATGCAATGTCCGATGTTTCGATTATTCGTTACCGTTTTCTACGATTTACTCGGGGTTTTATTAAAATCGCGTTTTGTACGATTTTTACGGAAAATCTCGAATAAATCGTATAGTTTAGGCGATATTTTGTGTTTCGTTTAACCGTTGCCGTTTTATACGATTTCCTCAAGTTCTTTTCGAGAAAACAAAGTTTTACGGTTTTTATCGTAAAACTCGAACGATAGGACGGATCGAGACGAAACGGGAGACATTTCGACAGTGATTCGGAACACGATCGTGTCGAAGAACGTATGCCTTGAATCAAGGATGTGGGAGATCGAGGCTCGGGATGGTCAGCTCGACGTACGGTGAGCTAGTTCAGCTTGGCTAGGTCGCCATATGGCGAACTAGGCGATAGGAACCTGTGGGGCAAAGTCAACACCTCTTAGTTCGCCCAACGGCGATCTAGCCGGGACGGGACTAGTTCGCCCACCGGCGAACTAAGCCAAGCTGGCTTAGTTCGCCAGTGGGCGAAGTAGTCGAGATGGGACTAGTTCGCCCACCGGCGAACTAGTCGAGGGACTCTTAGTTCGCCCATCGGCGAACTAAGCCAGCTTGGCTTAGTTCGCCGTAGGCGAACTAGTCGTTACTAGTTCGCGTTTTACGGCGGTTTCGGTTTTTCGCGGTTTTGTAAAACGATTCTCGAGTTTTATAAAACGATTCTCGAGTTTTATAAAACAATTCTCGAGTTTTATAAAACTATTTTCTAGTTTTATAAAACGGCTTCTCGAGTTTTATAAAACGATCCTCGAGTTTTATAAAACGATCTACGAGTTTTATAAAACGGCTTCTCAAGTTTTATAAAACGATCTTCGAGTTTTATAAAACGGCTTCTCGAGTTTTATAAAACGATCTTCGAGTTTTATAAAACGATCTTCAACTTTTATAAAAAGGCTTCTCGAGTTTTATAAAACGATCTTCGAGTTTTATAAAACGGCTCCTTGAGTTTTATAAAACGATCCTTGAGTTTTATAAAACGATCTTTGAGTTTTATAAAACGGCTTCTCAAGTTTTATAAAACGATCTTCGAGTTTTATAAAACGGCTTCTCGAGTTTTATAAAACGATCTTTGAGTTTTATAAAACGGCTTCTCGAGTTTTATAAAACGATCTTCGAGTTTTATAAAACGATCTTCGAGTTTTATAAAACGGCTTCTCGAGTTTTATAAAACGATCTTCGAGTTT
>CAKOAT010908486.1:180355-205651 GCA_932364175.1 Eruca vesicaria subsp. sativa
TTTTTCCCTTAGTGTATCGCCTTGTTCGTTTGCCCGTTTTAGGATGTTTAGTAAATCGAGTGAGCGTTTAGATATAGACGAAGAGACATGCCTTTAGGATCTCGATTCATGCCTTGAGACGTTAGCGACCAGTGTGCTGGGTTTAGGGCAAGACCTAGGTTTACTTTCGGATTGAGGCTATGCGATGACTAGTCGGCTTGCGTTTTGCCTGTTGCGATTTTAACCTGATTCCATACCGATTTAGAACCCGCGATAGGTTCTCGGCTTATGTGATTCGTCTGGTTCGAACCGAGCATCTCACCGGGAACAATTTCTAAGTTGCCCGGAAGTGCTGACCAAAAGTTTGGATTTCTTTTATAGCGCTATTACCCTTGTGTCGGGTGTTCGAGAGCTATCTCTGCGAGATAACTTAAGTTTGTTTAGGACTGTTGCGAGTTTGTTGTGATCAGCAACAAACTTTTTAGGCGATAAATGACTTTATCGAGAAGGATATATGTCAAAAACTAATCTCCGGGCGTCTGCGACGTCTCGCAGTGCTGAAAGTTGGTTTTTATTTTATATGCCGCGTTTCGTGTTCGGAACGTTTGCGGCCTCGAAGATGTTGCGAGGGTTTTGTTTTAACCCTGCTTTGCAGGAACACTTAGGTTCGTTTGCGGATATTCGCAATTAACACTTACATTCCTGTTTGGATGTTAGGTAGTTTTATGATTTGTGCTGGAGCAATTAGGACCGAGAGTTCGTGTAAGTTGTTTCCCCGAACGAAGCGTTTTTCATTACGGTGCTTTGTGAAGTGTTGACCTTCCGAGATTCGTACGGCTTTAGGAGCTCTGGTATGAGTGTTTTCTTATACGTCGGATTTTGTAGGCAACTTGCTTCAGGAATAGAGTGAATCGCGAGAATACAGAACTTAGCCGATTTTCCACAAGTTTGCGTTATCCATTGAATGTATTGGCTTGGCGTGAAGGTTGTGTTCAGCCGCACAGCCAAGGTCGTATTTGGTAGAGGATTAGACCACGACACTTTCGTGCTATCTAAAAGGTCGAGTCGGTTTGTAAACCTGGCATTGAAGTGAAGCGCGAACGGACAATAGCCAAGTAGCCTTTGTCGAGCTTGATATGCCAAGTATGCCCGTGTTTATAGAAAACGTTTTTCCATTGTAGGTTTGATTTATACGGTGAAAGTTTCGTATAAACTTTCCTTTGTATGGAAGTTTTTTTTTTTTTTTTTTACTCGAGGGAGACAGATCCTAAGAAGCTCGATGCAGAGCCCGTGCGGAGTCGTTTGCGGGACGGTCTCATTCTCGGATGTAATCGGGAGGAATGAGAGCGGATGCTCGTGAACCAAAGGGCCAAAGAGTGATATCTTTCAGAGCGTGTCGCGAGGAGGAAAAGTTTAGATTGGTCGCTCAGTGTGGGATCGTATAGCTTGGTTTTCGCTATAAGGAAAGTACTTTTCGCAAAACCTGATACGTTTACTTTGAAAGTTACTTCTTTATGACATGATCCTGACTATACGAAGGATTTCTCGCGTAAGGAAAGGGCGATGAATTTAGTAATCGACACGACGCATTGGGTTAACAATGTTTCCGCAGATTTTTCGAGAAACCTTTCCGCTTAGTTTTTGATTCTTCGGTGATGGTTTTTTCGGAGTCACTCTCTGAGTTTTACCAAAAGTTATTTCACCGAGATCTTGTCGCAAAATGTTTTAGCGTGTTTCTTGGACGGAATGAATCACATGATCAGCAATAGGATCAGTCGGCGAGAAGGGAGGATGTGTTCTCTATTGCTATTTTGTGTTCTCAATTTTTCTTTCACCGCAAATGTTCTTGACATTATTCCGTGACTCACTTGGTTTGACGGAAAATGAGATCAATGCTTCGATGCCTAAAGATTTCTCATATAATTTTTCGATTCTTATACTTGTTTTATCAAGTTCGAGAAGATCTTTATGACTTCGGCAAATCATCGAGTTTTGCTCTGAAGTTTCGCAGAGATTTTATAACCGCATGATTGCGACGAGAGATGCCGTATATTATTTCCCAAACGGTTTGGATCAGTCTTTAGCGTTTAGACGGTTCTTAGATTGTCGTATGCTTTTGGGATGATTTTGACGAGGCGTCGCATTGTCCGAATATTTTTCTGCTTGTTTTGGCGAGAGTTTGCTTTATAGAAAGCGTTTTCTCGACGCGAGGGAAAATATTCGACGAAAAAAAAAAGACGAGTTTCCTTTGAAGGATTAAGATGATCGATAATCCGGGTTGGTTAAAGACTGTGGTAGATTGGCGATGACTTGGAGTATGTCTGGTTTACAAAAATTTTTAGGAGCGAGTCGGTTTTAAGACGACGTCAGCGTCTCTAGCTCCTTCTTTCTTTTAGGAAACGAGTGCGTTCGAATGCGTGGCGATCGTTTCTCGGTTGTACGAGCGATTGGATCGGTTTGCGAGTTATGCCTGAATGGTTAGAGAACAACAAATCGAGATAGACAAAAATTTCTTACGACTTAGAATGCTAGATTATCCTCTAAATTATAAGTTCTCTAGGTTTCACGGCAGTTTACAAGACGTTTTCGTTTCTTACCTACGAGAAATTAGAAGTCTAATAAAATTTTCAAATCGGACATACCTTAGTTTCATTGATGATTTGGGATCGTCTATTCTTCGTTCTTCTTCTTTTGACTTACCGGTCTTCGACGAATTACCAGCAAGAGTATTGGAGCGGGGAGAAGACTTAATCATCGGAGCTCATGTTCTTGGTTCTTCGTACTGCTGGTTTTATTTGACCGACTAGGTGCGCTTTGTATATTGAAAAAATCAATCACGTGTATATGATTGGATGTTTTCGACTTATCGTGGCAGAGTTTCGTAAAACCGGATTGGGTTTAGAGAGTTCAGATTTCTCGTATAGTTTAGGAAAGTTTGGTGTTAAGTCAACTGTTGCCGTTTTAAACGATTGAATCGTACTTATACGAAGAAACAAGTTTTTGCGTTTTTGTCGTAAAATCTCGATGGAAATTCCGATTGAGACGAAACGAGAATTAGCTCGATCAAGACTCGAGAGAGAAACTCGAGGATTGGCTCAGCTCGACGTAGGGAAAGTCGGATGAACCCTTTCAGCTCGCCATGTGGTGATCTGGATGGTAAGAACCCTTTGGGCGCAGTCAGCATCTCTTGGGCGAGCCAGGTACTTGGTGCGGGTAATCTCGATTCGTCGAGTTGACTTGGTTTCGTCATAGAATCTCAACGGAAAGTCCGATTGAGACGAAACGAAAAGCAGTACGATTATTGTTTAGAGTACGATCAGGCTCACCATAGCTATGAGTTGGATTGTGCGGACCCTCGGGGAAAAGTCAGTGCCTTTAGGACGAGGTGGAAAGCCGGTCAGCTCGCCAAGATGGCATGCTAGGTTGCTTGGCCAACTCACCGTCTTTTCGGCTGGATAGTATTGCCCGATTCTGCGAGTAGCCTATGGTTCTTTCGCGAGTAACCTAGGGTTTTGTCGCGAATATCCTAGGGGTTTTCCGCGAGTAACCTAGGGCTTTCTCCGCGAGTAACCTAGGGTTTTTTCCGCGAACAACCTAGGGTTTTGCCGTTAATAACCTATTGTTTTTCCACGAGTTACCTAAGGATTTTTCTGCGAACAGCCTAGGGTTTTCCGCGAGTATCCTAGGATTTATTTTGCGAGTAACTTACGGTTTGTTCCGCGGTTTCTCAGAAAACGTCTTTTGCTTAACGCGTGAGATTTGTCCAACTCGGAAATAAGAAAAACACTATGGGGTTTGATAGATTTTATCGTTTCACTTAGTGATTTGAGATAGAAATCGTGAGCTTGCTTCGTTGCTCTTCCCGTGGCGAAGAGTCGCGATTAGGTTTTCAATTTTGTTGAGTACTACAGCGTTTGCGCGGGCGTTGGCTGTACGAGCAGTCGCTGCTGGAGTTGTTTTACCAGCGTCTTTTTACGAGTTGCGACTTTGTCTTTCATATATCCAGACATCGTTTTGATCAAGCGTTTTTCGGCTATGAGTAAGAGTAATCCGACCCCCCTCCTTCTAGCGCCAAACTGTGGGAACCGAAATTCACACTTGTCGAGTTCTGTTAAATAAGGAAACTTAGGAAAACCCTAATTTTCCAGAGGAACCGGATCTCTACGAAAGCCAACGACAAGTAACCAAATAAATGCGGAAAAATACGAAAAACGTAATAAAACGAATTTAAAGAAAAAGTAGATCTTATTTCGATTTCGCGTAAAAGCGTTGCGATCGTTACAAGGGTTTACAAAGGTTTTGGCCACAAGGCCGTCAGCGAGTTATCAACATAAAAACCTTAAACCTAATCGAATCGCAGCTCGATAACAAAAGACGGAAAAAGATAAGAAAAAGGATTTGAATGATTTCGGACTGAACCTTATGAAAGGCTGCATACGTACCCCTTTCGAGGATCAAGTCGAACGTAATTCAGTTGATTGAATTGGACAAGAGATCGAACTGCCTAGGCGAGTTCGTCTAGTGACTGAGCGCCAGTCATAGAAACCGAACTTGTCGAGAAAAAGCCTAAGTTTCTAAGTGCGGAAAATTTTAAGTTAGAAAATTTGTAAAAGTCTCAGATGAGAGCTCTGGATTTCGTCCCTTTGCGTCTGCCCTCTTGCTTATATACTCCCTTCCTAGTCGGTTTAGTCTTTCCATTTCGCCCAGATTCGAGTTTAATGGGAATCTTCCATTTATCTCGATCTTTCCTTTTTTCCCGCGGAAATCTTCTATTTATCCTCAAACTTGACATTTATCTTCAATTTTGACATTTATCTTCTTTCTACGGGTAAATCGCCAAAACGTTGTCGTATCTTCGGGTTGGACTTCGTTTAAAGTCGCGAGTGGCTTTTATCGTGTTTTATGACTTTCCGAGCCGTTTTGCGATAAATCTGTTTTACGACTTTAGACGAGATCGTTTCCTGATACAATGCCGTTTTTAGATAATTTTCTCGAGTTAATCGTAAAGCTATGCAATGTCCGATTTTTTGATTAATCGTTACCGTTTTCTCCGATTTACTCGGGGTTTTATTAAAATCGCGTTTTGTACGATTTTTACGAAACATTTCGAATAAATCGTATAGTTTGGCGATATTTGGTGTTTCGTTTAACAGTTGCCATTTTATACGATTTCCTCAAGTCGTGACTAGTTCGCGTTTTACGGCGGTTTCGGTTTTTCGCGGTTTTGTAAAGCGATTCTCGAGTTTTATAAAACGATTCTCGAGTTTTATAAAACGATTCTCGAGTTTTTTAAAACGATCTTCGAGTTTTATAAAACGGCTTCTCGAGTTTTATAAAATGATCCTCGAGTTTTATAAAACGATCTTCGAGTTTTATAAAACGGCTTCTCAAGTTTTATAAAAAACGATCTTCGAGTTTTATAAAACGGCTTCTCGAGTTTTAAAAAACGATCTTCGAGTTTTATAAAACGATCTTCGAGTTTTATAAAGCGGCTTCTCGAGTTTTATAAAACGATCTTCGAGTTTTATAAAATGGCTCCTCGAGTTTTATAAAACGATCCTCGAGTTTTATAAAACGAGCTTCGAGTTTTATAAAACGTCTTCTCAAGTTTTATAAAACGATCTTCGAGTTTTATAAAACGGCTTCTCGAGTTTTATAAAACGATCTTCGAGTTTTATAAAACGGCTTCTCGAGTTTTATAAAACGATCTTTGAGTTTTATAAAACGACTTCTCGAGTTTTATAAAACGATCTTTGAGTTTTATAAAACGATCTTCGAGTTTTATAAAACGGCTTCTCGAGTTTTATAAAACGATCCTCGAGTTTTATAAAACGATCTTCGGGTTTTATAAAACGGCTTCTCGAGTTTTATAAAATGATCCTCGAGTTTTATGAAACGATTCTCGAGTTTTATAAAACGATTCTTCAAGTTTTATAAAATGATTCTCGAGTTTTATAAAACGATTCTTCGAGTTTTATAAAACGATTCTTCGAGTTTTATAAAACGATTCTCGAGTTTTATAAAACGATCCTCGAGTTTTATAAAATGATTTTCGAGTTTTATAAAACGATCCTCGGGTTTTATAAAACGATTCTCGAGTTTTATAAAATGATCCTCGGGTTTTATAAAACGATCCTCGAGTTTTATAAAATGATTCTTTGGGTTTTATAAAACGATTCCTTTTATATTTCTGCGGGGAGTTTCGGCCGTTGATTCCGTCGTACCAATTCTGACCCCAACACGGATAATGTCTAAGAAATTATTTGTTTTGTAGAATTTTTTTTTTCTGGATTTATAAGGAAAGAATCGGAAAGTGTATATTTTAGCTTGATTGTAGACAAAGCAAAGCATCGGGGATTCATTATTCATGATATATATGTACACTTGTCTTCTGTATATATTACAAATAAGATAGTGAGACAGGTGTTACCATGTTAGGCAAAGACAAAGTTGCTAGTGGTGGTGGGTCTGTTCCTGACAATATCTGCATTTCCCGCTTCTACTCTTGTTTAAACCTCTCTCTCTCTCCATCTTCTTCTTCCACTAAAGAAATAGTGAAAGAAAGAGAAGAGAGTCAAATGTTAACTTTCTTCAAAGATAAATAAAAAAAGCTTGTTAGACTATTTGTTTTGTTTGTGTGTTATAAAATGGATACGCCTCATAAGAGCATACTCAGATCAGAACTCCAAATTCCAAATCCAGATTCTAGGTTTCTTTTCCCTTTTAACATCTTCTGTTTATGTTTCTCAATCTTTGGTGCCCATCTCTAAATTTTCGTTGAATACAAATCCCTATTTTTTTTACAAAAAACTGACATTTTTCTCTTTTCTTCTTGTTTGTATTTGAAGTCAAAGCTGTTTAATCAAATATGTAGTTCTTGAAACAAAAGAATAGGATTTTCTGACCGAGGGAAGGTGATATGTATTCAAAAAATTTTCATATTCTGAATAGACAGTGACGAGCAAGAAATAAAATCACTCAGTTGGCAGAATCTTCTGAAAATATGGTTTAAGATGAAGAGGGGATGGTGGCCATTGCTACTAGCTACTTTAGGAGCCTTTTTGAATCATCGTTGCCATCCGGGATAGATGCGGCTTTAGGAAATATCTCTTCGACTATCACGGATAAAACTAGCCAAGCTCTTACGGTTCTGGTTAATGAGTGGGAGGTCAAGCTAGCGTTCTTTGCTATGCATTCTGAGAAAGCTCATGGACCTGATTGCAAGAGTGTTCTTTTCTATTAGAAATTTTGTGATATTGTGAAGGGTGACTTGACTCGTATTGTCAAGGCGTTTTTATTTCAAAATATTATTTACCATGGACTTAACAACACAAAATTTGTTTTATTCCAAAAACTGATAAACTCACTGATATGGCTTGGTTCCGTCTTATAAGTTTGTACAATGTGAGCAATAAGATAACCTCGAACGTCTTATGCTTGAGATTCAAGAAAGTCGTACTTAATCGGATATCTGAAACACAATCATTCTTCGTGGCAGGAAGAAATATTACTGATAATTTTATGATTGCACAAGAGATGTTTCACACTCTTCGAACCAAGCCAGGAAGAAGGCAAAAGAGGATGGCTATTGGGGTCAAAAACAGTTATCTCGAAATGAACATCTAAAGTTGCCACTCTTAAGGAACTTTCCCGATACTAATTTCAGATGGCGAGTAGAATGGACAATGTCCAACTCACCACATGGCGAGTGGGATGGACACAATCAGCTTCATGGTAAAACTCACCTCCATCTTGGTCAAACTCGCCATCAGGCTAGTTGGACCAGTCAAACTCGCCATCAGGCTAGTAAGATGTTGGGGTCAAAATCGTTTACGATGAAATGAATATAACAGAGTTACTGAAGAATCTTTCTAAAAATATTATAAAATACGGAAAACTAAAACTTCGTATTTTTAGAATATTACACGACAAGATCCTCGAACGGACAGTTCTCGAATATCGAAACGAACAAACATGTGCCATCCGACACACCAGACATGTTGGACACACCTCGACCAACTCGCCATTGGGCTAGTTGGACGCACCAAGTCTTACTTGCCCAATGGAGAGTTGGATCAACCAATCCAACTCACCATTGGGCGAGTTGTACTCAGCATGTCCAAATCACCCAATGGTGAGTTGGATCAACCACTCCAACTCACCATTGGGTGAGTTGGACACAGCATGTCCAATTCGCCCAATGGCGAGTTAGATCGACCAATTCAACTAGCAATTGGGAGAGTTGAACACACCACATCCAACTCACCCAATGGCGAGTTGGATCTGTCTTTTCTATATCAACATCATGTGACTTGGATCAGTCTCATGCCATGCATTCACATCTCCGGAACCCCCACTCCGGGTCTCGATGAAACTATCATGTGACTTGGATCAGTCTCATGCCATGCATTCACATCTCCGGAACCCCCCACTTTGGGTCTCGATGAAACTATCTCTTGTTTCATCTCGATCGGAGTTACCGTTGGAACTTAGGATAAAACTGCAAAGGCTTGTTTTCTCGTATAAGTTCAAATTATTGTATAAAATGACAACGGTTAACATAAAACAAGGACTGCCTAAACTATACGAGTGATTTGAATTATTTTATAAGAATCGACAACTTATCAAGGATGATGGCTCTAAGGAATCGTAAAAACGCTTAAAGTCATAAAACGGTCTGAACGGGTCTAAAGTGCACTAAAAGCCCACTTATGATTTTAGACGAACTTTATCCCAAATATTTTATAAAGTTTTATCTATTAGTTGCAGTAGAAGATAAATGTAACGTCTGGAAGATAAATGTTAAGTTTCCGAAGATAATCACGAAGATCGAGAAAAACATAATATTTCTGAAAGAAGATAAACTTGGCCTGGAGGCGGAAAAGGAAAGGCTAACCAACCTAAGCAGAAGTATATAAAGGATGCTAAGGCCAAAGATGCAAGGACGATTCTTTAGAACTATCTGCAAAATTTGTTTCTATGACTGGCACTTAATTACTACACGAATTCGCACATGTTTTTCAATCTCTTGTTCCAATATTTTAACTGAAATACGTATGGCTTGATTCTAAAAATGGGTACGTAAGTAGCCTTTCATAAGGTTTAGTCCGAAATCAATCAAAATTTTTTTTTTTATCTTTTCTGTCTTTTGTTATCGATCTGCGACTCAACTACGATTAAGGTTTTAGGTTATTAAAACTAGGTAATTCGCTGACATCTTTTTGTGGCTGAAGCTTTTATAATCTTTTGTAATGATTGCAGCTCATACGCAAATTTGAAATAAGATCTACTTTCTCTATAAATTATTTTTGTTATCTTTTTTTTTTTTGTATGTTATGTATTTATTTGGTCACTTGTCTTAGGCTCTCGCTGAGAATCCAGGACATCTAGAAAATTAGGGATTTCCTAACTTTCCTTAATTTACGGAAATTGACAGTGCAAATTTATGTTCCCACAGTTTGGCGCTAGAAGGAACAGGGGGGGTACGGATTAGTCTAACTCATGGCCACAAAATGCTTAATCGAAACGTTGTCTGGGAATACGAGAGACAAAATTGCAGTTCACAACAACACTGGTAACACAAATCTAGAAGTAACTGCTCTTATGGCCAACGCTTACGCAAACACCGTAGTGCTCGACAAAATCAAAAACCTAGTTGCGACTTTTTGCCATGGGAAGAGTAACGAGCTCGCAATTTCTCTGTCTCTACAGAGAGGGCAACATAAAATCTTTCAAACCCCATAAAATTTGTCTTATAACCAAGTTGGAGAAATCTCAGAGCAAAAAGGTTTGACCAAAAGGCATTTTCCGAAAACTTTTCAAAAAATAAAAAATTGCTCTCCCCAAAATCGCGGAAAAACCTTAGATTATTTGCTGAAAAAAGAAGCACAACAAATTGGATACAACTCACAGCTGTATTTCTTCCGAATACACTTTGGCAAAAGCCTAGATTATCCGCCGAAATAGAAGCACAACAAATCAGGTTGAAGATCCCCCGCGGCTGTATTTCTTCCAAATAACTTTCAGAGAAACAAAGTTGATTTATGTAAAATCACTCAAAACCTAAAACGGCTGAGAAGATTAAACAAAGAAAAAAAGGAGATTGTATCCCAAACTTCTAAAACGTTTTTATGAAATGTATGGGTTTGTAAAAAACAATGATTCGCTTCTATGGTAACATATTCAGCGAATTCTCGATATTTTCCTACTGAGCTTATTTCATGAAAACTACTCGAAACTTCCATGGATCATTCCCACGGAAATAAGAAAAAATTCTGATTAAGTTTGGTCGCGATAATTAACCTCGACACGGCTCACATACATCAAAACTCGAAAAAAACTCTACTTACAACCTTCGTAAAAATACGCTCGACAGCATTTCGCGAAACAACTTTTGTAGAATTAAACTAGGGGACATTCTATGAACCAGATTTTGAAGAAGTAAACTCGATAATATTTCGTGAAACAACTTTCATAAAATTAAAAGTTGATGATATTTTATGAAACAGCTTTCGTAAAATTAAACTCGACACATTCTACGAAAAACATTTCGTAAAATAAAATCACGATAACACTTTGCTGAGTAACCTTCATAGGAATAAACTTGAAAATATTTTACGAAACATCATTCGTAAAATCAACAATATCATACAAAAAGACTCTTGGAGTAGGAAAGAGATGGGGCGAGAGCTTGATATCACCTAAATTACCCTAAGGAGTGAATTACTCTCTCAAATAAGAGGTTCAATGTAGTACTTAGGAATCGAATCCACGGAGACTCTAGGATTACACAATAGATTATAGTATTTAAAATGAAGCTAAACTGGAAATTGGCTTAAACGATTTAAAGCAGTAATTAAAATGAGGCAAACAAATGATTGTTTTGTAGCTTTATTTGAAGTAGTTTTCAGTTGGAAAATAGCTAAACTTAGGTATTATCTCAGATATTAGAAATGTGCAATTGATTTCTGACTTTAGGGGTTTAATTTTTCATGAACTCAAACATGAATAGTGAAACCAAATAGGTTTCCTTTATCTAGATCTCGGATCTCAACTGTCGTATTTTGATCACGGGAAAATGTCGATCAACGCATCTTAACAAGCATCGATCGATACACCTTTCAAGCAGTCGATCGATATGAAAATGGTCACATCGATCGACGGCTCTTCTAGCAAGATTTACAAGTAGGTTAATATTGTTCTCTAACTCTCTAGACCAACTCTCGTGTTAATCTAGTTAGTTAGGGTTCAGGTATTGAGGAAATAAATGTTTATCCCAATCAATCCTAAGATATCGATTTAATGGTGATCAATCCTAAATCTAGTATTAAGCATAACAAGGTTGAAGAACCAATTTAAACACCTTAACAGCAGTCATATTATCAATACATAGATCAACCTTATGAGGAACCTAAATCTAACAAATGAGATTACTCAAACATATTCATAAGAGACAAGGTTATGATGGTGTGAATAAAACTTATATGTAAATAAGAAACTAAGTAAAATAAGAGTAAAGAAACAAAGAAGTTCAAGATCTTCTTGATTTTGTAGTCACATATCTATCTCTCCAAACTCCTAAAACTCTCTTTCTTCAAGGGTAAACAAGTTGCTCTTTTCCAAACTAGGTCTAGAAGGTCTCAAGACAAGTCTGCCTCTAAAATAATACAAAACCCTAGTAATATAGCCTACAGGCGGACATGAACTTAAACTGCAATTAATGGAACTTTTATGAAACTTGAAGTTTTCTAATTTGCATTAACTCTCGGATGGTCTCGGCATCGACCGATGGCAACATAGTAGCGCCGATCATTTATAATTGGTAACCAGCGGTCGACATAGCTCTTCACTTCATCTCGACAGAAGCTTTTCTTCAAAGTCTCCAAAATATCCCAAAAAAACATCATTTTCTTCCATGATTACTTGAACCTGTAAATTACACTAAAAGGGTTTCAAATGCTTATAAAAAAATTTAAAATCATATCTAGATCATGGTCGAAAATGGGTAAAATTCGTGACCTATCAACACCCCCAGACTTACCCTTTTACTTGTCCTCAAGCAAAACAAATAGGTAGTCTTTTGAAAGCGGTTTTGAAAAAGCAGGGACTCACAAAACTTCAAATTCAGAATCATCACCACTACAATGTTGCAACCACATCGAATAAGTGTCAGCCTTATAGATACTTTATATATATTATCCTAGTTTCGCAACCAAATCATTCTACCAGCAGCTTAGAAAATACTAGCTTGACTCACCCCTTTACTAAACTCATTTAATTTATAAAATAAAGTGCAGACTTTACCTTGGGAGTATCAATCAGAGGATACTTGGACTCTTACTCCATCAGGTGTCTGAATAAACAGGTAGTCATATTCTGGTTTCTTTTCTCTCTATATCATTCTTCTCTGAATATTTTCTAATTCAATGGTAATGAATTAAGACAAGTACTGATGCTTTCCATCTTGTTCACCTTATTGATTTTTTTATTTTGATAAAGTGTAGGCAAATAATGGGGTCATCGGTAATGTACCTACCCCTCGCTTTCACAATGTGTGATCATTCCTTTGAATTATAATAGTGGGGGTCATCGGTAATGTACCTACCCCTCTGCATCTCAGGAAATCATCTCAATATTTTTCTTCTCGTTTTTTTTTAGATTCTGAAGAGAGGAGAGACCAAAAACTTACAGACCTAAAGGAGGAATCAGATCCAATGTTTACCAAAAGGAGGAATCCGATCCAATGTTTACCAAGCCCCAAACCAAGCATATATGTGGGAATCGAAATTCACACCGTCGATTTCGTGAATAAAGGAACTGAGGGAAACCCTAATTTCCCAGAGGTCCCAGCTATCTGCGTAACCATACGCAAGCAATGAGAATACGATAACAAAAGTAAAAATGGTATAAAAATTGAGATAAAGAGCAAACAAGTTTCTTATTCCGATTTTGCGTAAGAACAGTACAATGAGGCAAGCCTTGGCTACAAGAGATGACGGCGAGTTTCCTAGTTCTAGCAACCTGAAATAATAGGTTCCTGAGTTTTTTCGATCTCACCTTCAGGCTCATTGGCATTCTACTGCTCTGGTACAGTCGCATCATGCTCTGCTTCTGGCACATCCTGATCCCCAGCTTACTCTTGTTCCTATACATGTTTTTCAACTTGCTCTTGTTCCTGGACATGTTCCTCACCTTGCTCTGCTGCATGTGTTTCTACAGTACACACAAACTCAAATTCGTCATCTACTTTCTTTGTTGGTTTCCTTCTGCTTTTTGTTTTTTTTGCTTTTTACGCTCCATCTCAATTCACCTGAAACAAAATGTGAAGTCTGAGTTAACTCCATACATAAACAAAAACAATACAAACACACCAAGCAAACATGACACACACCAACAATGACACAATAACCAAGCAAACATGACATACACCAACAATGACACAATGACCAAGCAAACTTGACACACACCAACAGTGACAAATTGACCAATCAAACATGACATACACCAACAATAAGAATACGTTTCATACATAAATGTCTTCACAATCACTTCTCGCGTTCTCAGCTTCGTCAATATCAACATTCATGTCTATATTTGATGGAAATGGTCCAATGTCTGCAGTTCCCTTTTTAATATTTTCCTTATTGTATCTTCTAGAAGGACCTCTCATGACTATATACCAATTTGAAGACTCATCTCCCCTCGAGTAGAAAACTTGCTTTGCTTGAGATGTTAGTATGTACTGGTCACTTGCAAAGGAGACTTGACTAAGATTCATGTTAACAAGTGTGAAACCATCTTCAATCATAACTCCATTACGCTTTAAGGCACATTGACACCGGAACAGAGGAACATAGAAGACATTATAATCCATCAAAAGGATGTCAGATACTTTGCCGTATTAGGAAACCAAAATGTACCATATGTGATGTATCTTTGGCACTAGATCTACAAACTGTCGTAGCCTCATAATAAACCCCACTATTCTGACTATTCCTATCAAATAATATAGTGTGAAACCTTTGCCCATTAACTTAAATTCATGTATATACCTTGCAGAACAATGTGGCCATAAGCTATCCACTTAAGTGTTTCATCATGTTCTGTAGAATCAAGAGGTACCTGATAAAGTATCAAGAGAAATTTGGAAAACAACTCAGTAAAAATACAATAGGCATGACATAACAAGAGAATTTTAGAAAACAACTAAGTACCTTAGCCAACATGAAAAAACTTAGTATGCATACCCCATAATGTTGATGCATCTTGCCGACATCTATCATATGTGTCTTGTAAATACTGAAGATGCTCATTTGTAAAAGATAAAAATAAATAAATAAATAAATTAAAATGTTGATCATAAATATAAACGAGGTAGTGAATGAGTAATATGACACTTACTCTACACAAGGCTCGATGATAGCCATGTTTTGGATGATAGCAAGATGAGCAACTTTTTTTTCCATTTCCATTTCAGTGAGAGTAACTGAAATGCCGATGGATATTGGACGACCATCTAAGATAGAACTGTTCTCATACTCCATGTTTCTATCAATTTTCTCTTTGGACATTAGTGGTCTTTTTCAGAAATTCACTGGAAAACCGGAGACATTCCTCAGCTAGATACGACTCAGCAATGCACCCATCTGGTCTTGCAGGATTTATGATAAAGTCTTTCAGGACTTTCATGTACCTGAAACAAATGCCAGTGTAGATAGGTCGGAAAAAGAATGCTAAATTTTAAAATAGTAATATCTATCCTAACTTTCAAATGAGTACATCCATCTAAAGTGTACTGGTCCACCAAGCCGGGCTTCTCTTCCTAGGTGCACAGACAAATGGAGTAGATATCAAAGAAACTTGGAGGGGAAATCTTTCAAACAAGCACAGAGTCTCAACAATCTCGGATTCCATAACCAAAAGCTTATCCCTATCAATCACTCTCTGACACAAGACTTAAGAAAGCGCATAAATTGCAAGCCTCCGTCCTTTAGGTAACAACCCCTTAAGTGCAATCGTCGGGAGTTGTTGCATCAAGACATGATATTCATGTGATTTCAGACCTGTAACTTTACAATCATCAAATGAGACACCTCCTAATAAGTTAGAACAATATCCATCTGCACCTTTGAAGTCAAATAGAAGTCTGCAAAAGATCTTCTTATCTGCCTTCGACAAAGACAACACTGCTGGAGAAAGATATGTATGTTTACCCTTGACTTTAGGGTGAAAATCCTGCCTAATGCCAAGTTCCTTCAGATCTTTATGAGCCGCAAGGCCATCGTTTGATATCCCAAAATGCAACAACGTTGACACTAAACTCACAGCCACCTTTCTCTCCATATCCATTACATCTAAGTTGTGCCTCACCGGAAGATCCTAATCATAGTAGAAAAAAAAACATAAAATGAAGTTAAACAAAACACGGTGACAATGGAACACCATTTAAGCAAATGAAATAATGTAATCTTTTAAGAATGTTGTAATGCGTTTCTTTCTCTTTTTATCTTTTTGCTTTTCAGGGTTCAAAGTCCCTTACATACAGAAATGGCACATAGGAAACCGATTGTCTGTGGTCTCTCAACAAGGGGTGTCATCCCAACTCTCCCAGCAGATTTTGAGGATATCATAGGAGAAGATGATGATGTTGAGGATATCACAGGAGAAGATGCAATAGAAGAAGAAGAAGATATTGTGGTCATATCAGATGAAGAAGAAGAAGACTTGGTGGAGTTATCAGAAATAGAATTCAGGAAAAACATGGTCTACTTGATTAGAGTGGAGGAATCAGAAGATGACATTGAACCTGTGTTCAAGTTGATGCTTAAAAGGGCGCATGAGGAAGAGAGGAAACGGAGAGTGGAGAAGTTCAAGTTGTTGAAAGCGGCAATTAAGTTAGAAGAAGGACAATCCTCTAAGCCACATGTTGGTAACAGGAGGAAGAGAAGAAAGTAAGAGTGTTGTCTTGTTGATGTTCCCAGACTTTTATTCCATTTCATTGTCTTGTCTTGTATTCATGAACTCTTGTTGTTTGTATTATTGTGCTTTGTACTCTTGCATCATGTGACTTGTACTCTTGCATAATTTGTACTTTTGAATCTTCTTCTCTTGCATCACAAATCTTCTACATATATTTAACATTGCTTTCATGAGTCTTGTACTCTCTGCAAACTCATCTATCTCTCTATTCCAATTTGTAGAAAAGTATAGAAAAATATTTCTAGATGCATTTCCAGAAATAAAAAGTGTTCCAATTTGTAGAAAAGTATAAAAAAAAAATTGCTTTTAGAACCAACCAAGGTTCGAACCAGGGTTGAGAGAGAGTATGAGAGTATGTAAGTTTAGCCGCTGTGCCAAGGAGAATCATCTGGTAGATGAAAAACTCAGTCTTGTTTATTAAAACAAATGTAGGAAGGCTTGTAAAGTATTATGGATGGGCTTCCAGAAAGTTTAAAAAGTTTCAATTTGTAGAAAAATAGAAAATTAAAAAAATGCCAATTGACCAATGTGGCTAAGGATTGAGATTTAATGTTGATAAGTTTCAAATTTTGTGATGTTTAAAGAATAAAAAAAAATTGAATTTATAACCAGCCAAGGTTAAAACCCGGGTTGAGAGATTGTGAGGGTATGTAAGTTTAGCCGCTGGGCCGAGGAGAATCATCGGTAGATGACAGCGCTTAAATGTTGATAAGTTTTAAATTGACCAATGTGGCTACGGATTGGGATTTAATGTTGATGAGTTTCAAATTCTGTGATGTTTAAAGTATAAAAAAAAAATTGATTGTATAACGAGCCAAGGTTCGAACCCGGGTTGAGAGAGTGTGAGAGTATGTAAGTTTAGCCGCTGGGCCGAGGATAATCATCTCTTAGATGACAAACTCAATCGTGTTTATTAAAAAAATGTAGGAAGGCGTGTAAAGTATTCTGGATGGGTTTCCAGAAATGTTAAAAAGTTCCAATTTGTAGAAAAATAGAAACTTAAAAAATACCAATTGACCAATGTGGCTAAGGATTGGGATTTAATGTTGATAAGTTTCAAATTTTGTGATGTTTAAAGTATAAAAAAAAAATTAGATTGTAGAACCAGCCAAAGTTCGAACCCAGGTTGAGAGAGTGTGAGAGTATGTAAGTTTAGCCACTGGGCCGAGGATAATCATCTGGTAGATGACAAACTCAATCGTGTTTATCAAAACAAATGTAGGAAGGCGTGTAAAGTATTCTGGATGGATTTCCAGAAATGTTAAAAAGTTCCAATTTGTAGAAAAATAGAAACTTAAAAAAAATGCCAATTGACCAATGTGGCTAAGGATTGGGATTTAATGTTGATAAGTTTCAAATTTTGTGATGTTTAAAGTATAAAAAAAAAAATTAAATTGTAGAACCATCCAAGGTTCGAACCTGGGTTGAGAGAGTGTGAGAGTATGTCAGTTTAGCCGTTGGACTGAGTGCAATGCCGCTTCTCCAAATCAACAACATACTTCATAGTCTCATCCTTAACGTTAAACTCGCTTTGATTAACTTGATACACATTCAAAACAATGCAGCACCCAACCTTGATACCATTTTCTGCACTACTTTTGGAGTAACCAGGTGCTTATGTTTCGCAGCCGCTTCACGCCGCTCAAAAAACCAAGTGGTGAGAGTCAATCTAATCGTTTCAAGGAGAGAGATCAGTGGCAACTCACGAGGCAGTCTCAACATAGAATTGAGAGACTCTGCAATGTTGGTAGTCATCATATTGTACCTGTTCGCAGGCGCAAAGCATCGTGCCCACTTCCTAAAATCTGAATCTTCCAGATACTTAACCAATTCAGGACATTTATCCTTTATGTCTTTGAAGATTGGCCAGAACTCGTGACAAGTGTAGGCATCAGCAGCGCTTTCCACCACATGTAGCAACCCAGTCTTTGAATATTTAAGAGTGATGTTGCGGAGTAGATGGATCCTATAGATTCCATGGTGAGATAAGGGATACATATCCTCCAGTTCTGAAGCAATGGAGTTAGCCCTGTCTGATACAAAAACAAGATCTGAAGCGTCAGGGATCATCTCCCTCAGACCCGTAAAGAACCATTTCCAAGAGGCGGCGTTTTCTGCGTCAACAACTGAAAAAGCGAGAGGATATAGATGATAATCCCCATCTTGAGCACAAGCTGCCAGTAAAGTCCCATTGAATTTCCCTTCAGAAATGTACCATCCACTGCAATAACTCTCCTTATCAATGAGAATCCCCTTATCGATGGACCAAAAGCCACAAATGCATACAAGAACTTTCCAGCAGCATCCACATGTTGATAAGTTAACGATCCAGGGTTTGTCTCTGCGACTTTGTACAACCACCTCGACAGATTGTAATAACTGTCTTCAGGAGTCCCTTTAACCAAAAACTGAGCTTCTTCTTTCACTCTCCAAGCTTTTTTGTAGTTAATGTGAACGCCATGCTGAATCCTGACCTGTTCAATGATCTGTTTCGGTTTGAGACCTTCCTTCTTTTCTCCATAATTTCTGCATATCAAAGAACCCAACAATTTTGCAGATGCTTGTCTGTGGTTTGCCTTCATCTATGTTGTATCGAATGTATGCTCATGAATATACTTCTTAACAACGAAAAAATCTGAACGAGGTAGCTTGGTAGCACGCATCTTCCACGTGCAATTTTCATCAACACACTGCAATACCACTCTTGACTTGTTGGAAGAGACAGTCTTGTACTCAAACTTCCACTCTACAGCCCATTTCTTCATCCTCAACATTAACTTTCCCTTGGTCTTAAAATAGCTATTCACCTTAATATCATCAACTCCTCTTGTAGTTGGTGAAAGCCCAATATGGACAGGACTAAAATCCGGAAGAGCATTCAGAGGAACTGCAGAAACACCTTCATAAAGAAGGCTCTGCAAAATTCAAGTTGTTCTGGAAGGATTAGTACTTGATTAGGAAGCCTATCCTGAAAAGTATAAGGAAGAAAAAATCATAAAACCTATCCTGAACAATCTAAGGATTAGTACCTGTTTTTTCTCTCTGCAGAGTAGAACGAAACACTGGAGTGGCATTCAATGGAACATGAGAAGCAAATATATCAGAAGCTTGAGTGTTGTAGCTAGCTGAATCAGTATTAACCTGCAAAAAGCCGAGTTGTTCTGGAAGGCTTAATACATGATTAGGAAAGCTATCCTGAACATTATAAGAAATCATACAAACAAGAACAAACCAAAAGAATAGAAAACGATGCACCTCTTTTTCTCTATGCACAATAGAACGAAACACTGGAGTGGCATTCAATGGAACATGAGAAGCAAATATATCAGAAGCTTGAGTGTTGTAGCTAGCTGAATCAATATTAACCTGCAAAAAGTCGAGTTGTTCTGGAAGGCTTAATACATGATTAGGAAAGCTATCCTGAATATTATAAGAAATCATACAAACAAGAACAAACCAAGAGAATAGAAAACAATGCACCTCTTTTTCTCTCTGCACAATGGAACGAAACACTGGAGTGGCATTCAATGGAACATGAGAAGCAAATATATCAGAAGCTTGAGTGTTGTAACTAGCTGAATCAATATTAACCTGCAAAAAGTCGAGTTGTTCTGGAAGGCTTAATACATGATTAGGAAAGCTATCCTGAACATTATAAGAAATCATACAAACAAGAACAAACCAAGAGAATAGAAAACGATGCACCTCTTTTTCTCTCTGCACAATAGAACGAAACACTGGAGTGGCATTCAGTGGAACATGAGAAGCAAATATATCAGAAGCTTGAGTGTTGTAGCTAGCTGAATCAATATTAACCTGCAAAAAGTCGAGTTGTTCTGGAAGGATTAATACATGATTAGGAAAGCTATCGTGAAAAATATTTGATTGAAAAATGATACAAACCTTAACACACAACCGGGAAGTTCCCTCAAATGCTCTAATCTTACCGATGAAAGTTCTGAGATGATGAGAATTACCTATAGAGATAGGGGGGAAGCCTTCAACAATAGTTTTCATATCCAATGAAATCCCATAACTCAAATTGATCTCTTCCTCTTTAAGATTAAAATATTCAGAGACAATCTTCTTCAACTCTTCATACTCGGCATCTTCTTTTATGTAAATGAAGGATGCATTTATATTTGCATCAGCAGTAAACTCCCACTGCAGAAACTCTTTCGAGGTCCATTGTCCACATACACAAAACAGTTCAGCCATAGTTCGATATCTGTAAAAAACCAGAACACAAGTAAGAGACTAACAATGTCATAAGGAAGATCACGAGCCTCCAAAAAGATATCAACAGGCGTAAGCAAAACAAAAAGTCACAAAAGCAAAGAAAAGATTCAAATTTGTTATTATCAAATATAATGTAAAGCTTTCCTGAAAATTTAAAAACACTACAAAGTTTCCCAATCATCTCATCAGAACACAAGTAAGAGACTAACAATGTAATAAGGAAGATCACGAGCCTACCAAAAAGATATCAACAGGCGTAAGAATGTTATTATCAAATATTCTGGAAAGCTTTCCTGAAATTTTAAAAACACAATAAAGTTTCACAATCATCCATCATGAGTTATAACATCGAATTTGGTTTTCTAGAAACTCATCCTAAAACTACATAAATCCTTCCTAAAATTTTTAAAGTACTACAAAGTTTCACTACCACAAGCACAAGAACAAAACACAAACACAAGATAGAGATTAACAATGTTATAAACAAATTCACCAGCCTACCAAAGATATCTCAGAAGCAAATCTCAAGAACACAAACACAAACAAATAAAATGTGAAAAGCAAATCTCAAAAACACAAACAATATGATTAAAAATTTGGTAATGTCAATATATCAATGATAAATTTGAATTTGTATCTCGATTTCAATGTAAATCTCAAAAACACAAACACAAACGAACAAATTTTCAAAAAAAAATCTCATCATCGTTACCAAATAACTTTAAACCAAAATCATAAAAATCCATCAAAATGGATCATACCATCAACTTCATCAAACTGAAAATTGAAAAGTAAATATACCACATACATCTGATACGACGAACGACGCCGGAGATGACGAGATGATTGACGCGGGAGATGTGAAAATCATCGACAACCGAGAAGATACCTTTTCGAAACAGAGACGGCGGCGCAGCAGGAGAGCTGAGGGAGAGAGACGTGATGAGTGACGGTGAGATGATGACGGCGAGAGATGAACGACGCCGGAGATGATGAAATGATTGACGCCGTCGTCGTGATCTGAGAAGCCATCGTCGATTTCAATTTCTTTTTTTTTAAATGATTAATTAGACAAAAAAGAGAGGGGTATTATTGTAAATGAGCATACAAATAAAACCTATTTTTGGGATAATGGGCCTTGGGTGCTCTTTCTGTGATAGAAACTTGGATTAGGGCTATTTTGGCCTTTTTCAAATTAAAACAGACCATAATATGTTGTGGTCGTCCCGTCGGACAAGATCTAACTCAGGCAGCCCTTCTCTGCCTGGAAGGGCCATAATATCCTCCACCGTGTACACCGCAAATGGAACGTATGGCGGCACCTCCAAATCAAGATGAACCCCAGGGACAAGTGGAGGACGAGGTGGTGGATCAAACCGGGGAGCCGTAGAAACTCCCTAAGTCTCGGGAACAACGTCATCCGGAATCAAAGAATCGGGAGCTGAAGAAGACGATGCGCCTATGTGAGGACCAGAATGACGACCAAACATATCTCCGTAATGACTCCCCTGAAGAGGCCTCTTAGCCCTATCAAGCTTGCTCTTTTTAGTCATCTAAATTTCAAAAAAAAAATTAAAACATTAATATACTATTATCATTAAAAAAGTTAAAAAAACTAAATTAACATAATGTAAATTCCCTAAACTAACCACCTAATCTAAACTCCCTAAACTAACCACCTAATCTAAATTCCCTAATCTAATCACCTAACTAGGAAATAGAAAGAACCTCAGGAATATTTAGAGAGATGATTGCTACAAATGAGAGTTTTCGGATGGCTCGAGTTTATATAGGGAATTTTGTTTCCTCGTAAGGTCCTAGTAAGTTTACGAGGAAATAGCTATGCCTGATTTTAGGGTTTCGAGGCCTTTACGAGGAAATAGCTATGGCCGCGTTTTTATTTCCTCGTAAAATCCTAGTAACAGTGTTACTAGGGCTTTACAAGGAAACAGCCTTTACGAGAGAATAGCTATGCCCGCGTTTTCTGTTACTATGGTTTTACGAGGAAAGGGTTTGTAGATCCCTAAACTCGAAACCCCAAACCCCAAAGAACAAATTCCTTAACTTATAACCTCTTCTACAACCAAACTCCAAACCTCTTCTACACATAAACCCCAAATTCAAATTAATTTTGAGATTAAACAAACTTAAAACATACATATAATGAAAATTCATTTTTGTGATTATACAAACTTATAAAACATACATAATTCATTCGGATACATTCTCGTAATCTGTTGAAACATCATCATTTTTGTAAAAATCGTCCTCAACACCTTCGTCCGTCAGGAACATCTTCGTATTCACGATTATGCGGATCAATGAGTAGGATGTCATCAATTTCTGCTTCAGGTTCCTCGATTTCATTGGTGTTTTCTTCTTGTAATGGTGGTTCTTCTCCAGCGATTATTCGTCCTCGTGGTGTAACTTTAATAACAGCTAACCAGTATATTCCCGAGGTAGTAATCTGAGGGTATGGAATGAAGCAAACTTGTAGGGTATGGAATGAAGAAAAATTGATCTGCTTGGGAAGCTAATATGAAAGGCTCGAATTTATTGTACCTGTAAAAATAAAGATAACGTCAAAATTAATTAGTACTCGAAACCTGGATGTCAAAAAAAAAGGATTTGTTGTACCTTCGTCCACCATTGACATCAACTACACCGTTCTTGTTATTCGAACACCTCTGTTGACGACGGTGTCGTAGCAGTCACACTTGAAGATAACACATTTCAAACTCATACCTGGGAATTGAACTTCATAAATCTCCTGCAAGATTCCGTAGAAATCTGTTTCGCCTTTCTCACATATTCCATAATTACTTGTGCCCCGGAGTCTACCATAGTCATAGGTATGAAAAGTATTGCCTCGGTTGAAATACATCGATGATGCAGTGACCTTTTCAACTGGACCTTGAAGTAATTCGCGAAACCATGCGGGATACTCAAGATCGTCATAATCAACCTGCAAAAAAGTAATAGAACTACACATTAGACTTAATTTGTTGTAATGTATGCATAAAATTTAAGCTATAATAAATACATGTTTCCTCAACCACTTGATAAAGAGTTGATCTTTTCTTTTGTCTAACTCAGTTGTCGATATACCAGGTATTGCTTCTTCGAGTTGAGTCACAAATTGGCTGTAAAATCATATATGTTATGTTATTTAATATTGAAAAATATATATATAAGTGTGTATGTTTATATATTTACCTTTCAAAATAACCAATCAATGGATGCTCACAATTAAGAAGAATATAAAGGCGTGTACTATGGACGTCTTCATCACTCGACCACCAAACCTCTTTCAATTTCCCAACCAATCGCCCAATTTGACAAAAGATGTCTGGAACATCGTCTTCCATATATGTCGGCACGACACCACCATCATCATATCTTCTTGGAGCTCGTTTCCTTGTACGTACTTTTGGTGCAAAGTAGTACGATGTGAAATGTGATGTTTCTTCCGTCAAACTTCCCGCAACAATAGAACCTTCAACTCTTGCTAGGTTTTTGGCTTTTCCTTTCAAAGTTTTCATGGCCCTTTCATACTGATACATCCATTCATAATGCACAGGTCCACGAAGTAATGCGTCATACGGGAGGTGGACAACTAGGTGTTCCATGACGTCAAAAAAAGTAGGTGGAAATATTTTCTCCAAGTTGCAGATTAAGATGGAGATGTTTTCATGAAGTTGTTGGACAACTTCCTCTTTAACAGTGTAGTTGCTCAGATCCCTAAAAAATGCTCCAATTTCTTATATATTACAAAAACAAAATTATACACATTAGTATATATATATATATAAAGAAATAAATTAATCTTTGAGTCGTATTATATTAATTACCTGAAAGTGCTTCATGTACTTTTGCCGGTAGTAGCTCCGCAAATGCAAAGGGAAGTAGTCGCTGCATAAAGACATGACAATCATGGCTCTTCATCCCGGAGAACTTTTGCCCTTTCTCAACACATCTTTCTAAAGCCATCCAGTTAAACAACGCAGACTTTTCTTCTGATGAGAGTCTGAAAATCGGAACTGGACTTGCCCCTTGCTTTTTATATGTAGCTCACTCCTTGAGCAGATAGCGGGTAAGTCCAACCTCGATTTTATGTTGTCTTTCGTCTTCCCTGGGACATTCAATATAGTGTTCACGATATTCTCAAAATATTTCTTCTCTATATGCATCACATCGAGGTTGTGGCGCAAAAGAAGATCTTTCCAATATGACAATTCCCAAAATATACTCTTTTTGTGCCAATTGTGCTGAACACCATAAGAATCAGGTATATTACTGGGAACATGCCAATTCCCACCACGAGGAGCTGTTTCTAGAGCACCGTAGTAATTGATTTGCTCTTCGATTTGTTCTCCAGTTAAATATGGAGGAGGAGTGTCTCTGACAACAATTTTGTGCCTGAACAATGTCTTGTTTCTTCGGTATCGGTGGTAAACGGGAAGAAATCGATGGTGACAATCGAAACAACTAGTCTTCCTACCATGCTTCAACTGAAACGCATTTGTCATTCCATTACAATATGGACAAGCTAATCTCCCATGTGTAGTCCACCCAGACAACATCCCATATGCAGGAAAATCACTTATGGTCCACAAATGCATCGCTCACATCGTAAAATTTGTTTTCGTTGAACAATCATATGTCCTCACCCCTGTTGACCCCAAATATTTCAACTCTTTTATTAGTGGTTGTAGAAAAACGTCAAGAGATCTTTTTGGATGCTTTGGACCGGGTATTAATATGGTCAAGAATAGAAACTCTCGTCGCATGCACATCTCCGGTGGCAGGTTGTACGGTGTAAGAAAGAGCGGCCACAATGAATATTGTCTCCCTGACATTCCAAATGGACTAAATCCATCAGTGCATAATCCAAGATACAAATTCCGGCTATTGCTAGCGAAATGTGGATGTACATTGTTAAAATGTTTCCAGGCTCTTGCATCTGATGGATGAGTCATCTCTCCATCCTTCTGAGTATGCTCGGCGTGCCATCTCATCCCTCCAGCAGTCTCCTCAGATTGGTACAACCTTTTCAATCTGTCTGTGATTGGTAGGTACCACATCCTTTGGTACGGTACC
>CAKOAT010908486.1:205751-219155 GCA_932364175.1 Eruca vesicaria subsp. sativa
ATCGACCTTGCGGTTTGAATCGTGGCTTCTTACAAAATCGACATTATTCTAACTTCTCATCATCTCCCCAGTAAATCAAGCAGTTGTCGATGCAAACGTCTATCATCTCCGAGGGCAACCCAAGACTATATACCAATTCTGAATTAGATAATAAGATTCAGCAGACACATTGTCTTCTGACAAATACTCTTTAAACAAGTCAGCCCATGCATCCATACAATTTTCAGGTAGATTGTGATCGGTTTTAATACTCATCATTCTAGCAGCCAAGGACAATTTAGACAGACCTTCTCTACAACCACTGTACATTGGCTCATTCGCAGCTTCTAACATTTCATAAAACTTTTTTGCATCTAAGTTAGGTTCTTCAACTTCATCATCATCATGAGTTACAAATGCATCACCTACCATATCATGAACCCTATCACAATCTACCATTTGTTCCTTGATATCACTTAAATGTTTAACCCTAAAGAGTGAATTACTCTCTCAGATAAGAGGTTCAATTGTAGTACTTAGGGATCGAATCCACAGAGAGCAGGAACACACAATAGACTATAGAAATCAAAGTTAAGCTAGGTGAACAGTTTATAAAACAGTAAATAAAAGCAATGTGAACAAGGTAGTTGTTCGATTGGTTGAGTTTGTAAGCAATAGGAGAAATAGCTACACCTACGGATTTATCAATCTAAAGATTCAAAACTACAATTTAAGATGCTAATAGCTTATAGATTCATTCTAGAACTCGATTTTAATAAGTAAGTAATCCATATATCAATGCAATTACTAATCAGATGTCTAAGTCCTTGTTCCAGCTTTCGCATGGGAACAAGAAATGAGTATCGATCGATGCTATGGCCTGAGAGTCGATCGATATTACCTCAGACAAGCATTAACGACCTAATCGATTATGTTCAACTAAATACCTAGACCAATTCTCATATGCGCCTAAGTATCTAATCCAGCAGGATTCGGGTTCCGTTAATTAACTGCACTTTAGTGCATCTCAATTGTCCTATGATTCTAGGTTCAAGCAATCAATCCCACTTTCATGATATCCTAATTACTCCAGATCCTAGTATTACAAATCACCCTGGTGTAGAGATCTATAGATATTCTAGCAATCCTAATTGATATTAATGTTTGACATTAAGCTCATGAAATCCCTAAACCTAACAAGATGAACTACAATGGCTTGCAAATAACATAAATATGAATTCTGGTCGTCCAACGGCATTCTGGTAATTTAGGTTTCTTCTGGGCTTCAGTTGGTCATGAAATATACTCGGCCCGCATTCTGGAATCCATATAGATCGATATGAAGGCTTTCCCATCGATCGGTATACATTCTTGATAGACCATGATTTTGACCCGCTTTTAGCCATGGTTTTGATATGTTTTTATGAGTTTTATATATCTTTTGGAGTATATTAGGTATGTTTTCAGGTTCAGGAGCACTTTGGAGTAAAATGATGATTTAGGTGCTCTTTTGGAGCTTAAAGGAGAGTTTTCCGAGATGACTTTGAAGATCATATAATGAGGACACATATCGATCGATACACACCCTGTGTAATCGATCGATGACGCTTCTATTAAAGATGAAGTCGAGATACTCCATCGATCGATGTACACCATGTACCATCGATCAATATGATGCGTGGAGAACAAGTTCAACTTGGCCGACTTGAAGCCCAAGTCTTCCCAATATTACAAAAATGCCCCTGATGAAGTTTTTAACCTAATGGAACTCTTATTTATAGTTTTTGCCTTTGTGTTTGGCAAGGTGTGCTTTTACATGCTTTTATTGTTTCTAATACCTTTTGATACCTTTTGTACCTGAAAAGCTTTGCACACTTTTCTTGTTACTTTGTTCTATTCTATAAAGTATTTCTTTTCATCTTAATTTCTAAAAGGTTATAAAATTCTAGATCTAGAGGAAACACACAAAGAGATTTGTTGTTCCAAGAACCAAAAGTTCAATCCTCTATCTATGAGTTTTTATTATTACCTAGTTGTCATGAATCTCTTAGTTATGTCTAGAGTAGATCTCTTTGTTAGATTTAGGGTTCAAATAGTTATGAGGGATTAGCCCCAACTATGGAATGTTAAATTGTTGATATTCATTATCCAAATGAACCCTAATGCTTACTCTAGAGTAGCTACCTAGAGTATGATCATGGATGTGATTTAACTTGTTTATCATTGTCCTAAATTATTTGGCATAAGCTTAGATCCTCTAGGGTTGTGCGAGAGCCAGTCTATGATCTTGGTGAACACAGATTTGATTCGACCTTATGCTATATCGATCGATACTCTTATAGAGTCATCGATCGACAGCAACCCATATCGTCCGATATTTCTGTCAAAACATCGGTCGATATTGCTGGCAATAAGATCAATGGATGTGTCTATTTAGCGACTGCTATTAGATCTATCTAAGAATCAAAGTTCTCATATATCTTGCAAGGAATTCATTAAAACATCTGTAGCATTATAATCCTGATTATCTGCATAGCAACCTTGAATCTAACTATTTTCTTTCATTGTTTCAAACCGAAAATCCATTCACTTAAGCAACTTACCATTGCTTATAAACTGCAACTTTACTATTTCAAACCTTTTCAACCTAGCATAATCATTTAGTTTATATCTATTGTATTCCTTAGTTCCATGTGGATTCGATCCCTAAGTACTACAACTAAACCTCTTATTTTAGAGAGTAATTCACTTAGGGTTTAACATTTGAGTGATATCAATTCCTCTTCTCGACAGCCTTCTCTCAAGAGGCAGACTGACCACCCGTCAGTAAAATGAGCATAACTTATGATCTAACCGTTGGATTGACCCCAAACCGGTGGCATTGGAAAGCTAACGCAAAGCTATATCTTGTGTCCAAAGATCAGCTAAATAGCACCATGGGAATGTCTCCATCGAGATCTAAACAGATGAGGCGTCTGCGCACTTCTGCACTTAAAGGCTCCAAAAGACACCAAAATCACCATATTTCTCCAGAACGTACCTGAACCTGTAAATACTCTAAATAGACTCTATATTGTAGTAAATATACATAAAAAAACCAATAGACCATGGCTAAAAATGGTTAAAATCCATGGTATATCATTTCTCTTGGTGATGATAGCCATTTTCATTACACAAATGATCAACCGGTTCAACCTGAAAATTGCTATTACTACTGCTACCTTCAATCCTACAATTAGCATCTTCTCTATGTTGATACCAAATATAATAATATGGCATGAAACATCTATTTATTAAATGCTTCCAAACATTTTCACGAGGGCCTAATTTTGTATTGCAGCATTTCCGACAAGAACAGAACATCTTACCACTTTCCTGCGTGAGTGGTGTAGAATCTGCTTGATGCATAAACGTCTCCAACCCTTCTAGAAATTCTTTCGTCACTCTCCCGTTATTATCTCTGTGTGAATACATCCACTTCCAGAACTCGAAAATATTTACCGGACCGGACATTTTTTTTGTCTTTGATCAAGCTTAAAGCTGATTTTTTTTTTTGGTGTGTTTGAAATGAATAACAAATGGTGATACTTATAGAAATTTTTGAATCTGAGCATTTACTAGGAAATTGCTAGGAAAGGTAGGTACAAAACATGTTTAGATTTAAATTAGATATTTTCTATCAAGTTCCTCGATAATTTGAAGTAAAAGATCATTTCCTCTTAATTTCGTAGTAATGTTTTACTAGGATTTTACGAGGAAAGTATTTACTACGAGATTACGAGGAAATGTTTTTTTTGCCACGTAGTTTCCTCATAATTTTACTACGGTCTAACGAGGAAACATTTTTCTCGTACGTTTACGAGGACTTTACGAGGATTCTTGTTTTCCTCGTAAAACCGAAGTAATCTCGTAGTAAATTTACGAGGAATTATTTTCCTAGTAAAATTTCCTAGTAAACTCTTAGTTTTCTTGTAGTGTTATAATTAAGTCGTCTGAGAATTCTAACACAAATTCATAACACATACTCATAAAGCCTGGACGACTTAGTAGAAGACTTATAATTAAGTCGTCTGGAAAGTCTTCGAGCTGGACGACTTTCCAGATAACTTAATTCTAAGTCGTCTGAGAGGTCTAACACAAATTCAAAAAACAAATTCTTAATATATAGATTCATACACAAATTCTTAATACATAGATTCATAACACAAATTCTTAATACATAGATTCATAACAAAAATTCTTAATACATAGATTCATAACACAAATTTCTCTGGATGGCTTAATTAAAGGCCTTCTGGACGACTTAATTAAAGGTAACTCTTTACATTTTCGTTTGTATGGCCAGTTTCTCTGCATACTGAGCATCTATAAACCATGTGTTGCTTCCAGGGTTTGCGTTCTCTCATCCGGGATAGCTCCAACCAAGATTGCCATCTTGATTTCTTCTGTCTCCCCGGACCATGCTTTTCGGCCGGAGGATCGCATTTAGCGTTCCTCAACTTGTTGTCCAGCACAATGATTTATATTCTCTGAGTATCCTGCAAACAAATAATTATTTGAGTACACTAGATGTACAAGTGTGGAGATATGCACACGAGCATGTGATCCAGCAGCTATAGCATGAGAGCAAGGGACTTTCTCCACTTGATAGACACCATAATCACACTTTCCATTCTCCAAATCAACGACACAGTCCATTTTTCCAACTTTCACAAAGAATTTCCATCCATCAATGGGTTAGGCCCTCATCGTATCCGCTATCTCCGAAGCAAGCAAGTATTCAACACCCTGACTATGATCTGTTAGGAGACTCAAAGCATCTTCTCTCCTTTTCGAAAACCACTTTCCTAGCTTCTCCCTTACGAACTCAACAGGAACAGAATCGGAAATCCCCTAGCTCGCTTCAGTGCGGAATTAATAGATTTAGCGATGTTGCTTGTTTTTTATGTTGTACCTGTCCCCCTGACAATAAACCCTTGACCATATGCTAACGTCGGCATTCTCCAAATATGGTGCAAGGTCCGGGTTTGCAATCCGTTTCTCAGCCATGTACATGTCAAAATTTGAAACTGTATCAGCATAAGCAGCACCTTTCACCAAGTACAAGAGATGTTTCCCTTTATACTTTTTGACAATGTTATCTTGAAGGGTGATAATAACATATTCGTCAAGTTGCCCAAGGAAACACCTTATCACACACACTTTTAATGGCCGTGTGCCGGTCAGAGATTATCACCATAGGCTGCTCATCAGATACACAAGTAGCCAATTTTGTGAAAAACCATTCCCATGAAGGTTCATCTTCAGCATTTACGATCCCAAAAGCCAAAGGAAATATCTGAAAATTCCCATATTCCCGCTTAGGTGAGTCCCATCCACCACAATGACCCTTCTCTGATACTTAAAAACTTTGATAGAAGATCCAAAAGAGAGAAATAGATACTTAAATTTATTGATAGAACCAAGTTCTATACCCGTGATAGAATTGGGATTTGCTAAGGAAATATGCTCGAGATATGATGGCAGACTTGAATATCCATCATCTGCTGATCCTCTCACCAATGTTTCTGCATATAAAAGTGCTCTCTATGAAGTGGTGTAATCAACCTTCATGCCAAACATGTTCTTCATTGCATCAGTGATATGCTGCGGAGTTAACCCATCAATGATTCCAACACGATCAATAAAAAGCCTACCAACATACTTCGGAGTACAGTGTCTCCACTGAGCGATTCGGTCTCCCACTAAGCATGTATGTATCTCCACATAATTTGTTACCCAAAACGTGTTTGTCCCATGTTTCACACTCGTTCTGATCTTCCATCCACAACCACTAACCCGACATGTTGCCACAAGGAGAGTTTTCGTTGACTTGTATATTCTGAATGAGAACTTACGCCTCACTGCTATCAACTGCAGCTTTGAAAGCAATGCATCCTTGCTAACAAAACTATGGTCGACATAGATACTGTCACCATTCGATCGTCCTCCTTCAATAGCATATGTCTTTTTGAAATCTTCAAAACACATATCATAATCTTCTTCCTCATCCTCATATTTAACCTTTCCATAAACACTGTAATCCTCACCATTCTCGTCTGCTTTGGCAACAATAGAGATATCACCATCCTCCTCCCCATCATCCTTCTCCCCATCATCCTCCTCCGCATCATGATTTTCATGTTTAACCAAATCAGCATCATCGTTTTCAAAACATTCATTAGCTTCATCAGCTTCTTCCCTTTCCTCTGAAACCGTTTCCATCTTGCTACGGCTTGATACACAAAGCTGTACTCCATGCGTTTTGGTTATCTCGAGCAAGTTTTGAACTTTTCTATCACTTGTAACATGAATAGGAGGGATGTCTGGATCAATCTGTTGAATCATTTCTGCTGATAATGAGTAGGTTATCTCCACATATTATGTGCTCATGTATAGGTTAAAATCTTCTTGAGCCAATGAAAAAAGTGCAGCATGTGTTGAACCTTCAATCAAAAGAAACATTCTTGCTCCTTTGAAATTATCAACCACAAAATCCCAACAACCATCTTTGAACAACTATTTTCCATACACTGCATGTAATTGACGCATCATCTGTAAAAAGTCAAAATAAAGCACATTAGTAAACATAGAGAAAATGAAAGTTTACTAAATACTGACGCCAACGACATACCAGTAAGTCGTCTGGAAGACTTAGACAACTTTCCAGTAAGTCGCCCAAACATGTCATTTTTGCAATTGACTTTTCAATGGGGCGACTTAATTGTAAGTCGTCCAGCTTTGTTTTAAATAAAAAAACTCTAGACGACTTACCATTAAGTCGTCTAGGATAAACAGGTTAGTTTTGCATTTGACCGACTTGTGTCAGATATTTGACTTTTCCTGGACGACTTACCAGTAAGTCGTCTCTAGGAAAACAAAAATTTCTATATTTAATTAAAGCTAGATGACTTATCTATAAATCATCTCAGGTTAGTTTGTAATTCGAAAATAAAACTTAAATATTTTACTTTTCCCAGATGACTTACTTGAAAGTTGTCCAGTTTGATGACTTACGAGAAAGTCGTCAGAGATAAGCAAGGTTTGACCAGAATCTCGGAAAAAAATCAGGACGACTTTTCTTATCCTGGAATACTTTCAAGTAAGTCGTTTGACTGGACGACTTCCGTGTAAGTCGTGTGGGAGAAATAAAATATGTAAGTTTTATTTTCCAATTGCAAAACTAACATGATACGACTTAAAGATAAGTTGTTTAGCTTTAATAAAATATTAAAAATTTTGTTTTCTCAGAGACGACTTACTGGTAAGTCGTCCAAAAAAAGTCAAATATTTGACACAAGTCGGTCAAATGCAAACTAGACCGTTTATCCTAGACGACTTATTGATAAGTCGTCTACGGTATTCTCTAGATTTTTTTTTTTTTAACAAACAAAGCGAGATGACTTAGAATTAAGTCGTCTATTCAACTAGAAGACTTACCCGTAAGTCTTCTACAGCTAGACAACTTACGGGTAAGTCTTCTACGCGAAAAGGTCTGTTAAAAATTTCAATTTCATACGTTAAACTAGTGAGATGACTTTCTTAGCACGCAGAGCCTTCTCTAACCCATCCAGAACCTCAAAAGAAAGTAACCCACGAAGAATAGTAAGCTTGAATGGCTCTATCAAGCATAAATTTTTTTGAAACAAAAGCTTGAGTTTTTTGGATGAATATGGAGACAAAGTGAAAGAGATGTTGTTTTTAGTTCATAACAATTGAGAAAGAGAGAATGTATATCGATTTTATGTGCATTAAGAGCTTCAAATTGATTGTTCATAGTAGTTAGGGTATTGATGGAAATGGCAATTTTGTAAATACTTGAAGATGATGAGGTTGAGAGAGTAAAAAAAGAATTTTTGAAAAAGAAAAAAAAAAGTTAATTACATTTTCGTAAATAATGTGAATAGGTGGGGTGAATAGGACAAACAAAAGAAAAAAAAATGTTAATTTTGTGTTTGACTTTGAGTTTTGAATTTTGAGTCAAATTTGCAAAAAGCCCCACTATTTTTCATGTTTACTTTAACAGATTTTATCCTTAATCTTAATGTAAAATGACACTTACAATCCTAAGATTGCTAATGTAAATTTAGGGTTTAGGGTTAAGGGATAAGATATGATTTTAGAATGTAGAGCTTAGGATTTTAATAAACATATCAATAAATATTTTAAAATAATTCAAAATTTTGATAAAAATAGTTTGAAAAGACCTTTTGAATTTAAAAAAGAAAATTCAAAAACCAAATTCAAAAAAATTCGAAAAGAAATAAAATTCAGAAAAGTTCAATTTTGAAAACCTATTGTTAAAAAACTATAAAAATTACTTTGTTATTTTATTATTTAAATAATTCTTTATTAGGGTGATTGGCTCAGAAAATAAAATGACCAAAATAGTCTCTTTTTATTTTGAAATTTGTAATATTTATTTTTTATTTTTTAAAATTTGAAACCCAAAACTAAAACCACACTCCTTAACTTTACAATCTAAGTCTATATTAGTTAACCAAGGGTATATGTACATATTTACAAAAACAACATGGATTTTCTTGTTTCCTCGTAAGGTTGACTAAGAGTTTACGAGGAAATATTAAACTGCGATTTAGCGAGGAAATTGCAAGGCTTTGTTTATTTTAAAATTAAAACGTGTATTGTAACAGATTTTCCTCGTAAATTCCTAATAAATGCTTACCTACCAAATCAAAAATTACTATAAATACGAGTATTTGTGATTTATTTCAAACACACCAAAAAAAGTCATCTATAAGCTTGAAAGGAAAAAAAAATGTCCGGTACTGGAAATATTTTCGAGTTACGGAGGTGGATGTATACACACGAAGATAATAACGGGAGAGTGATGAAAGAATTTCTCGAAGGGTTGGAGAAATTTATGCATCAAGCAGATTCTACACCGCTCACGCAGGAAAGCGGTAAGATGTTTTGTCCTTGTCAGAAATGCAGCAATACAAAATTAGGCCATCGCGAAAATGTTTGGAAGCATTTAATAAATAGAGGTTTCATGCCACATTACTATATTTGGTATAAACATGGAGAAGATTATAGTTGTAGGAATGAAGCTAGGAGTAGTAATAGCAATTTTCAGGATGAACTGGTCGTTGATCATTTGCATAATGAAAATATTTATCACTAGGAGGAACAGATGGTAGATTGTGATAGGGTTCTTTATGATATGATAGGTGATGCATTTGTCACTCATGATGTGAAATTGAAGAACCTAACTTAGATGTAAATTTTTTTTATGAAATGTTAGAAGCTGCGAACGAGCCAATTTACAGTGGTTGTAGAGAAGGTCTGTCTAAATTGTCGTTGGCTCCTAGAATGATGAGTATTAAAACCGATCACAATCTACCTGAAAATTGCATGGATGCATGGGCAGACTTGTTTAAAGAGTATTTTCCAGAAGACAATGTGTCTGCTGAATCTTATTATGAGATTCATAAATTGGTTTATAGTCTTGGGTTGCCCTCGGAGATGATAGACGTTTGCATCGACAACTGCATGATTTACTGGTGAGATGATGAGCATTTAAGAGAATGTCGAATATCTAGGAAGCCACGATTCAAACTGCAAGGACGAGGATGGAATATTGTACCGTACCAAAAGATGTGGTACCTACAGATCACAGACAAATTGAAAATATTGTACCAATTTGAGGAGACTACTGGAGGGATGAGATGGCACGCCAAGCATACTCAGACGGATGGTGAGATGACTCATCCATCAGATGCAAGAGCTTGGAAACATTTTAAGAAAGTACATCCACATTTCGCTAGCAATAGCCAAAATGTGTATCTTGGATTATGCCCTGATGGATTTAGTCCATTTGGAATGTCTGGGAGACAATATTTATGCCATACAACCTGCCACCGGAGATGTGCATGCGACGAGAGTTTCTATTCTTGACCATATTAATACCTGGTCCAAAGCATCCAAAAATATCTCTCGATGTTTTTCTACAACCACTGATAAAAGAGTTGAAAGATTTGTGGTCAACATGGGTAAGGACATATGATTGTTCAACGAAAACGAATTTACGATGCGAGCGATGCTTTTGTGGACCATAAGTGACTTTCCTGCATATGAGATGTTGTCTGGATGGACTACACATGGGAGATTAGCTTGTCCATATTGTAATGGAATGAAAGATGTGTTTCAGTTGAAGAATGGTAGGAAGACTAATTGGTTCGATTGTCATCGTCGATTTCTTCCACTTTACCACCCATACCGAAGAAACAAGACATTGTTCAGACACAAAAGGGTTGTCAAAAACACTTCCCCTTCATATTTAACTAAAGAACATATTGAAGCGCAAATCGATTACTACTATGCACTAGAAACAGCTCCTCATGGTGGTAATTGGCATGTTCCCAGTAATATGCTAGATTCTTATGGTGTTTAGCACAATTGTCACAAGAAGAGTATATTTTGGGAGTTGTCATATTGGAAAGCTCTTCTTTTGCGCCACAACCTCGATGTGATGCATATAGAGAAAAGTTTTTTTGAGAACATTGTGACACTATATTGAATGTCCCAAGGAAGACGAAAGACAACATAAAATTGAGGTTGGACTTATCAGATATCTGCTAAAGAAGCGAGTTACATATAAAATGAGATGGGCAAGTTCCAGTTCCGATATTCAGACTATCATCAGAAAAAAAAAGTCGGTGTTGTTCAAGTGGGTGGCTTCAGAAGTGAAGTTTTCTGATGGGTATGTTTCAAATCTCTCAAGATGTGATGAGAAAGGTCAAAAGTTCTCCAGGATGAAGAGCCATGATTGTTATGTCATTATGCAATGACTACTTCATTTTGCATTTGCGGAGCTACTACCAGCAAAAGTACATGAAGCACTTGGAGGTAATATAATACGCAAGCATTAATTAACTTCTTTATATATATGTACATATACATATGATTATAATAATGTGTTTAATATTTGTAATATATAAGGAATTGGAGCATTTTTCAAGGATTTGAGCACACACACTCTCAAAGAGGATGTTGTTCACCTCTCGTATGAGGCATTGCTTTGTGGACATGTACATTACAAATGGATGTATCAGTTTGACATGACCATGAAAACTTTAAAAGGAAAAGCCAAAAACCTCGCAAAAGTTGAAGGTTCTATTATTGCGGGAAGTTTGATAGAAGAAACATCACATTTCACATCATACTACTTTGCACCGAAAGTACGTACAAGGAAACGAGCTCCAAGAAGATATGATGATGGTGGTGTCGTGCCGACATATATAGAAAAAGATGTTCCAGACATCTTTTGTCAAATTGGGCGATTGGGTTGGAAATTGAAGGATGTTTGGTGGTCGAGTGATGAAGATGTCCATAGTTCACACATTTATATTCATCTCAATTGCGAACATCCAATAATTCTTTATTTTGAAAGGTAAATATATAAACACGTTCATACACACTTATATATTTTCAATTGATTAATTAACATAACATAATTTTACAGCGAATTTGTGACTCAACTCGAAGAAGCAATCCCAGGTATATCGACAACTGAGTTAACCACAAGGAAAGATCAACACTTTATCAAGTATTTTAGGAAACATGTATTATAACATAAAATTTTATGTATACATCCCTGATAGTAATTTTAATTTCAAGTATATGTGATTTTTTTGAAGGTTGATTATGACGATCCCGCTTATCCCGCATGATTTCGCGAATTAATTCAAGGTCTAGTTTTGCAAAGGTCACCACATCATCGATGTATTTCACACGAGGCTATAGTTTTATACCTATGACTATGGTAGACACCGGGCGACAAGTAATTATGGAATATGTGTGAAAGTCGAAACATATTTTTACGGGATCTTGCAGGAGATTTATAAAGTTCAATTCCCAGAATTATTGAAGCTGAAATGCGTCATCTTCAAGTGCGAGTGGTTCGACCCCATTGTCAACAAAGGTGTTTGGATTAAAAAATTCAGATTAGTTGATGTCAATGGTTCACAAGCGGACCAAGTTTGCTTCATTCCATAGCCTCGGATGAGAACCTCAGTCTGCCAAGCAAGCTTGTTTATTCTATGTTATTGATAAATCACTATTTCCCCCAAACTGCTAGTTTTCATACGACTCAGAACTTCTCACGTTGTTCTGTCTCCAAATGAATAAATTGGTCAGCTTTTATCAAAGGTACCCCTTGTGGACGAATAATCGCTGGAGAAGAACCACCATTACAAGAGGAACACACCAATGAAATCGAGGAACCTGAAGCACAAATTGATGAAATCCTACTCATCGATCCGCATAATCGTGAATACAAAGATGTACCGGATCATACAACGGATGAAGCTATTGAAGACGAGTTTTTCGAAGATGACGATGTTTCTAGTGATGCCGAGAATGGAAATGATGTATCCAAATGATGTTGTATGACAATGATGTATCCGAGTTTTTAATATTAGTAATTTTAAGACTTAATTAATTACGAAAATAAAATGGAAGTTTGGGAAGTTGGGATTTGGGGTTTAAAAATATGTAGAGGTATAAGTTATGAAAGTTGGGGTTTATGGTTTTTGGTTTCGAATTTTAGGGATATACAAACATTTCCTCGTAAAATCCCCGTGAGGTGAAAACACGGGACTGGTTCTTTCCTCGTAACATCCACGTAAGCATTTTCCTTGTAAAACCCTTGTGAGTGAAAACACGGGACTGGATATTTCCTTGTACAGTCCACATAAGCATTTCCTCGTAAAATCCTCGTGAGGTGACACGAGACTCGTTGTTTCCTTTTAAATGAAAACGCGGGACTGGTTATTCCCTCGTAAGGTGACTAGGGTTTTATGAGGAAACCAAAATCCCTATATAAATCAAAACCATCCGATTTCTCTAATTTTTTGCAATCTCCTCTCCTTTTCCTCTTAAGGTTATAGTAGTTAGGGAATTTTTAGGTGGTTAGTTTAGAAAATTTAGATTAGGTTGTTTAGTTTTTGGAATTTAGATTATGTTTTTTTTTAAAAAAATGTTACTAATATATTTAAGTTTTTTTTAAATGTTATAATGTTTTAGATGGTTAGAGCGCAAAAGCTTAAGGGTAAGCAGCCGCCGACGCCGACCGGGACTCATTACGGGGACATGTTTGGCCGTGATCCAGGTCCTCATACAGGCGGATCATCTTCTTCAGCTCCCGATTCTTCGATTCTGGAGAGTGTTCCCGAGTCTCAGTGTTCGCCATTCGTTCCCCCGCTTTCTGCACCACCCAGACATCATCATATTCGAGAGGAGGTACTTCCTCCTCCTCCTCCTCCTCCTCCTCGTCCTCCTCGTCCTCCTCCTCGTCCTCCTCATCGTCCTCCTCCTCCTCATCCTCCTCCTCCTCCTCCTCCTCCTCCTCCTCCTCCTCCTCCT
>CAKOAT010908486.1:224784-237565 GCA_932364175.1 Eruca vesicaria subsp. sativa
CGAAGATCGTTTTATTAAACTCGAGAAGCCGTTTTATAAAACTCGAAGATCGTTTTATAAAACTCGAGGGTCGTTTTATAAAACTCGAGAATCGTTTTATAAAACTCGAGGATCATTTTATAAAACTCGAGAAGCCGTTTTATAAAACTCGAAGATCGTTTTATAAAACTCGAGGATCGTTTTATAAAACTCGAGGATCTTTTTATAGAACTCTAGAAGCCGTTTTATAAAACTCGAGAGGCTGTTTTATAAAACCCGAAGATCGTTTTATAAAACTCGAGAAGCCGTTTTATAAAACTCGAAGATCGTTTTATAAAACTCGAAGAATCGTTTTATAAAACTCGAGAATCGTTTTATAAAACTCGAGAATCATTTTATAAAACTCGAAGAATCGTTTTATAAAACCCGAAGAATCGTTTTACAAAACTCGAGAATCGTTTTATAAAACTCGAAGAATCGTTTTATAAAACTCGAGAATCGTTTTATAAAACTCGAGAATCATTTTATAAAACTCGAAGAATCGTTTTATAAAACCCGAAGAATCGTTTTACAAAACTCGAGAATCGTTTTATAAAACTCGAAGAATCGTTTTATAAAACTCGAAGAATCGTTATACGAAACCGCAAAAAACCGAATAAGCCGTAAAACGCGAACTAGTCACGACTAGTTCACCCACGGGCGAACTAGGAGATGCTCGACTAGTTCGCCCATCGGCGAATTAAGCCGGCCCGGCTTAGTTCGCCGATGGGCGAACTAGGAGATACTCGACTAGTTCGCCGATGGGCGAACTAGGAGGCACTCTACTAGTTCGCAGATGGGCGAACTAGTCCATCTCGACTAGTTCGCCCATAGGCGAACTAGTCCCGTCCCGGCTAGATCGCCAATGGGCGAACTAAGAGGTGCTGACTTTGCCCCCACTGGTTCTTTTCGCCTAGTTCGCCATATGGCGACCTAGCCAAGCTGAACTAGCTCGCCGTACGTCGAGCCGACCATCCCGAGCCTCGATCTCCCACATCGTTGATTCAAGGCATACGTCCTTCAACACGATCGTATTCCGAATCACGGTCGAAATGTCTCCCGTTTCGTGTCGATCCGTCCTATCGTTCGAGTTTTACGATAAAAACCGTAAAACTCCGTTTTCCCGAAAAGAACTCGAAGAAATCGTATAAAACGGTAACGGTTAATCAAAACACCAAACGTCGCCTAAACTATACGATCTATCCGAGATTCTTCGTTAAGATTATAAAAAATGCGTTTTTAATAAAAAACGTCGAGAGAGTCGTAAAAAAACGGCATCGGATCAGGAAACAGTCTCGTTAAAGTCGTAAAACGGTTTTTATCGTAAAACGGCCCGAAAGGTCCTAAAACACGATAAAAACCCATCTCGCGACGTTAACGAAATCAAACCCGAAGATACGATAACGCTTTGACGGTCAACTCGCAGACGGAAGATAAAAGGCAAGTTTGAAGATAAATAGAAGATTTCCGCAGAAGAAAAGGAATGATCGACAGATATGGAAAGTTCCCAAAATATTCGGTTTTGAGCAAAATGGAAAGACTAAAACCGCCTAAGGAGGAGTATATAAGGAGGAGGCATAGGGCAGAAGCTGAGGGACGAAATCCAGAGCTCTCATCTGAGACTTTCACAACTTTTCTAGATTTAGAATTTTCCGCACTTAGAAACTTAGGCTTTTTCTCGACAAGTTCGGTTTCTATGACTGGCGCTCAATTACTAAACGAACTCGCCCAGGCAGTTAGATCTCTTGTCCAGCTCTATCAACTGAACTACGTTCGACTTGATCCTCGGAAGGGGTACGTAGGCAGCCTTTCATAAGGTTCAGTCCGAAATCATGCAAACCTTTTTTCCTATCTTTTTCCGTTTTTTCGTTATCAAGCTGCGACTCGATTAGATATAGTGTTTTATGTTTGTAACTCGCTGATCGCCCCTGCGGCCAAAGCCTTTGTAATTCCTTGTAATGATCGCAACGCTCTTACGCGAATAGGAAATAAGATCGACTTTCTTTATAAATTCGTTTTATTATGTTTTTTTCATATTTTTCCGCATTTATTTGGTTACTTGTCGTGAATTTCGGTTCCCACAGGTTGCTGATGAGAGGGATAGGAGCAAGAAGACAACTGAAACTGAGCTTTTTGAACACTTGAGTGATGGTGTGTCTTGGCCTCCAACAAGATTTGCTGATATCAAGATCATGGAAGAGTGCCATATAGATCAAGATATCAAGTCAATGCTGTAGCACATGAACATGCAAAGCTTCTTCTCCATGACTCATCCTACTTACAAGAAGGTCTCATGTCAGTTCTTGGCATCATTGGAAGTCACTTTTCATGCTTTTAAGCAATTAAGGCAAGGATGGGGAAAGATAAACTTCAATGTCCATGATAGAGTCTACTTCATGACCTTCACGAAGATTGGGAAAGCACTTGGCCTTCAGGACTTGGGGGAGTCATCAATTCTCAACCTTGATGATGTCTGGCAAGAGACGTAACTCCATCCGTGACAAGAATGCATCCATTTCACATCCTTCAGTCTGTTATCTCCACAGGTTGATTGTCCACACCATCTTCCCAAGAAAGGAACCACGAACCGTCACTGAGGACAAGCTAAGACTCCTTCACCAAACCGTCCAGCACTATACTTCACCTCCTCAGTTACCTCTTGTCAGCATAGATTTCTACAAGAATTTGGAATGGTGGAATTCTTTGTGAAGCGCCTCATGTACTATAAATATTGGGCTTGGACAACCAATGATCCTGAACCTTAGATTGGGATTGGTGGCTTGATAATCCCATTGCTTGAGTATAAGGGTATCCACTTGGGAGACGATGCAGCTGGCCCCGCCTTACTGGATGGAAACTACTTAAGGATAGCTCAATACTTCAGTGGAAGGTTCAATGGAGCTTGTATTTACACTTACATGAAGCTTACCAAGGCAGTTGAAGTGATCCTCCCAACCTAGAACCTAACAAGCTTGATGCATCTAGGAGCAATTAGCTTTGATATTGGATATGAACACTTCCTTGGCTCCCATGGCCCTCTAGGCCCCATGAGCTTTCCAAAGAGGAAGAAGAATGGAGCGAAATCTGGGGTGTTTCAGAAAGAAAATACCATGATATGGGAGAAAAACACTGACCTTCTCTTTGGAGCCCACCTCATTACCATTTCGAGCAGCACCCTGGTGCTTTAGACAATGACCCCTTTCTCTAAGCTCATGAGTATATTGGCAATCTTTAGAGGTGGAACAAAGCTAAGGAAAGAACCATCTTCAAGCTCCAAGAAAAGTGCAAGGAGCTTGTTAGGGTATATTCTGGTACAAGCGATTCGTGCTCAGACTACGAAATGATAGGACGAAGGAGACATGTTGTGAATAGTGTTTCTCCTGGTTCAATTGTTAATAAACCAGGTGATCCTGCTTTAGGATACTGCCATATGGGTATGGGCCAGTATATGTCGCCAGGGTCTTAATAACAGCAGGAGATATTGGTCTTTAGATAGGGGTTGTCTGTCTATGGTAAGGATGCGAGGCTTTCCCTCCTTAGATGATGATGAACCCGGCCTCTAGGATGGTTATTTGGCCATTCAGGCGTGGAACCATAAGAGGTTTTTGGATTTATAGCTGATGCCTATCGTGGGGATTGCCTACGTACCCCTTGAAAGGGGATCAAGCCATTTGTAGTTCATATTGGTAGAAGAACGTAGCCTGATGGAGGCACATAGCCTGATGTAGGCGCATAGCGTAGGAGAGGCACGAAGCCTTGGAGAGGTGCGGAGCCTTGGAAAGGCATGGAGCCTTGGAGAGGCACGGAGCCTTGGAGAGGCGCATGGCCTTGGAGAGGAGCATGGCCTTGGAGAGGCGCGGAGCCTTGAAGAGGCGCAGGGCCTTGGAGAGGCACGAAACCTTGGAGAGGCGCAGGGCCTTGGAGAGGCGCGGAGCCTTGGAGAGGCGCATGGCCTTGGAGAGGTGCATGGCCTTGGAGAGGCGCAGGGCCTTGGAGAGGCGCACGGCCTTGGAGAGGCGCGGGGACTTGGAGAGGCATGGGGCCTTGGAGAGGCGTGGAGCCTTGGAGAGGCACGGGCCTTGGAGAGGCACAGGGCCTTGGAGAGGTACGTAGCCGGAGAGAGACATGTATCCTTGGGAGCACATGGCTCTGTAGTCAATAGGAGTCATCTGTTCAAGAGGGCACATGGCTGGAACAGATGGTAGAATGGTCGATATGCTTCAGTGAACATGGAGCGTCGGTATGCTGCAGCGAACATGGTGTGTTTCTGGAGACGAGTAGGAGAACATGGCCTGAGCCAATAAGTGGAGTTCCAGACGTGCTGCAAAGAACTTATATCTTCATATGGTTGGTGGTTATCACAGCGATTCAGCATGTTATAGGTTTGTCGACAAAGATGATCTTGTAGGTGCGAAACCTTGCCTTGGCAGCTATTGAGATGATGAGTTCTTGTCTCTCTCTATTATGGATATCCTTGTGGATGTGCAGATATGAGTATAGAGCTTTATCCAGATGATAGTAGTCATCCGGTTCATCCTCTATAAGCATATTGAAGAAGAAGTCTTCTAGGTATGAGAAATTGCCTTGGGGGCTGTAGAATGGTTTTGCTCTTTATATGAACGTGTTGCCCCCTTTTTTAGGTTAAATAAACCTTATTTTTGTAGTAGAGGTCGTGCCTCTCTCACAGAATTTGAAAATATTCATTATATCCTTAGATAGCCATATGTCTTGGAATACTTCCTCTTTCTTCTCTTGGATTTAAGGAGATCCGACCATATTATGATAAATGTGAATGTCCACATTTATCATGAAGTTTTCCTTTTTACTTGGAGGAAAGATGAATTATCTGACCCGGCCCAAAAGCAGGGACCTGAACCTGGAAGCCGGAAGCTGTGGAAATCTTCTCATGGATTATTTTTCCCTAACAGTTTGCCCCTTATTTTATGGCTTCATGTTTGAAGGCAGGAAATAACATAATCTTCTTCATAGGACTTTGCGAGTTGTATCATGGTATCAAACTCCTTGCTTAACTTGGAGTAGGCGATAGCTTGGGCCATCAAACTTCCTTGTCGGTAGTGTTTAGATGTACTTGCGCTCGGTCTGAAAAGATTCACAGCCTGATTGGCGATGGATGACCTGGAGAATGGACAGTAGTCCTTGGTCCCGCACAGTGATGCGGTCTAGAAAAAGTAGTATATTCGTCGGTACACCCTGTAGGCATGATATCCCAGACGTGCTATAAGTGGGAGTGTGCTTGGTTAGATTGACGATGATCACATGGATGTAGTTGTACTCTGGAGTAGGAGAGGAACTCTCCTAGCAGTCGAGATATACGGTCCAAAGGCTCATGATGCCTTCTTTCCTGATGAGGTTGACTTGACTATAGCTAATCTCCCCTTGATTTTAGGTTAAGGTTTCAGTTGGAGCTTCTGGAGAGTTCTCTGACTCCACTAATCGTGTAGAGGAGTGTATGGGTCCAGACACTAGAATCCTGAGAAGGAGAATCCTGGCGAGGATAAGGATCAAGAGGATGAGGAGGTTGGATGAGACCCCGAGGCCAGAAGTGGGGATTCTCATGCTTGATTCTGCTGCCCTTGCTTGCGCCTCTTCTACATTTTTCTTTTAAGAAAGTGATCTCTGTCGAGCTTGTAAAAGCAGTATTGGCCTTTCATCAGGTCTTCATGCCGGTCCCCTTTATTGTGTATGGCATGCTCTTGGAAGGTTTTGATGCCGTGGCTGTAGCTTCTTGCATTGGCTTAGGATTGTACCTTGGCCTTCGGTAGGGAGGACGTCCAGCATGTTCTTCTTGGTACCAGGAAAGAACCTAGTTGATTCTTGTACATGAGTAGGTCTCTTGGACATGTTGTTTACGGCCAGCAGTATTTTTATGCCGAATAAAGAAGGTAGAGTCATTAGTTGAACTCGGCCAATTGTTCTTGGCCACTCTTAACTATGTAACCTTGCAATCTGCCCTTAGAGGTAGGCCACAGTCAATGCTGGGATGGCCTTGCGTCGTGCTTACATGGAACCCGTAGGATCCTGGGAATGCTCTTCCAAAATCTGAAGGTTTAGAGATATGTCCTTCTGAAACACATAGGTTTGAGGAGGTGATTCTTCATAAATCGGAGGTTTCATGGACTCTCATCTGGGGAGTAGATGGACTTTTGCCAAGAGACCCGGAGGTCGTTTTGAACTCGAATGTTTCTTTTAGGTAGGTTCACCGTGAGGGAGATCTTTGGAGAGCTTTCTTTCAGCTGGTTGGCCATGTAGATGCAGGTGTCGTCGAGGCCATCGAGTATTGTAATGAAGCATTCGAAATCCTTTAAGAAGGATCCTCAGGCCCTTTGTTTAGCGTTGAGAGCCGATGATAGGCTGGAGGTTCTGAGAGAACTCGAGGGTTCTTTCGGTCGGAGAATCAATGTTTGAGACATGGAGATGGATACCTATGAATTGGGATCCTGTGAAAAAGTTAGTTTGAATTCGAAGGTTAGTGCTTAGAATTCGGAGATAATCAAGATGAAATGTAAAACTCTGAGTTTTTAACACTCGGGAACCCGAAGGCCTCTCCTTCATATTCAAGGAGTTCGTCTAGAACCCTGATGTTTCTGAATAGACCGTGTGGTCATTTGTCTGAACCCAGAGGTAAGGTGATATAAAATGCAAAACTCGGAGTTTTTAACATTTGGGACCTGAGGTCTTTATTTAAACCCTGAGGTTTGTTATTTGAACCTGGAGGAAGCTTTTAGACCCTAAGGTCGTTTTGAACCCTTAGGTTTCGACATAACCCGGAGGTGTTTTGGACCCTGAGGTCTTATTTAACCCGGAGGTTTCTATATAACCCGGAGGTGTCTATAGGACCCGGAGGCGTTTATAACCCGGAAGTGTTTTTGACCCCGAGGTCTTATTTAACCCGGAGGTTTCTATATAACCCGGAGGTGTCTATAGGACCCGGAGGATTTTATAACCCATAGGTGTTTTGGACTATGAGGTCTTATTTAACCCGGAGGTTTCTATTTAGGACCCGGAGGCCTTTATAACACGGAGGTGTCGATATACCCGGGAGGTGTTTTGGACCCTGAGGTCTTATTTAACCCAGAGGTTTCTATATAACCCGAAGGTGTCTATAGGACCTGGAGGCCTTTATAACCCGGAGGTGTTTTCTCTGAGATCGTATTCTGCCCCCGTTAGGTAGGCCACTACTGACCTCTGGAAAGGATTCACATTCTGCCACTCGGAAGTAGGCCACTATCGAGATCCTGGAATGCTGCACTATAGTTTCTGAAGCAAGCCACTCTCAATCCTTTATCTCGTGCTGGTGTGACTTCAACCCTTGAAAACGTTACTAATCCAATTAAAGGGTCCCATGGGTTTAGGCAAACGCCAGTCTTATCGGTCTGGTGCTGGTGTGGGTCTACTGATATGTAGTGATCCACGGGCCATACTCGCTACTTTACACCTATGGATAAGTAGGATAGAAGTGCTCCTAGGGTTTTGTGCACCGTTTTCTCCCTGAATTTATGGTGCTGATCTCAGTACTCTGCAGTTATACGTCATGCCCCATGCATTGTGTTTAGCTCGGAGCGTTTTCAACGCAGGAATTGGTGCACTAGTACGTGTGGTCCCTGCGTATGTTTTTAGCTCGAAGGCTCTACGCAGGGACTGAGGTGGTTTTGACAGTGTACTAGGGTTGAGCAGGCCCGTTCCTATATGCCATACACCCAGTGTTTTTCGTGACTCGTGTCACGGAGATATAGGGTTCGCTAGGAACGAGGGTCCCTTGGGACCTGATCCAGCTAGTTTGCCCCTTTTTGTATTATTTTCATGGATGTCCCACTTGTATGCATATGTGTATGCTTGGTCCCTGTACAAACTCTGAGTTTGAATACAGTACTTTGCATTTGTACTTATGCCTCCTGCGTTGGTGCAGGGATTGGCATGTTTTGTACGATGCTCCCTGCGTAAGAGTAAGCGTGTAAGCTCTTTACGCAGTACTTTGCATGTTATGCAAAATGCTCCCAGCCGGAGGATGGGATTGATGCAGAGGTCGGAGCCAAAGCTTCTCTGGGCGGGAGCTTCTCTTGGCGGTAGCTCGGAATACGCTGTCCTGCTCGAGGCTAGGAAGATCTTTATTCCTGAGTATTTACTCCCAATTGATTGCCCCTTATCTTTCGATTTCATGGGTGGAGTCGAGAGATAACATGTGCTCTTGAGTCAACCGGAGTTGTTCCATTTCAACAGACCTCCCTTGGGCAGGACATCGCTGCAGTAATCAACTTTTACCAGGTTCTTCTTAGGCTTGAACCGTGTTTTAAGCTGGAGGAATTCATTTCCTAAATATAGGCCAGAATCTTGATACACCTTCCCAGGTGCTGGACTTGTTCGAAGACGATCTTACAAGATTCGGGCCCTGCTCTTGTGTTTTAGTGGACGACAAGATTCGCTTGTGGGGCTTACACCCTTATGTAGTTCTCTCCTAGTGATGCATGGTCTGGCGGAGATAGAATTTCTGATGCTTCAGTGACCGTTGACGTTCGTCTGCTGGATGCAGGGTCCTTAGACTCGTAGCAGGACCTTGAGGAGTAGAGATCTAATTCTCACGCTTCAAGAGATGGCAAAATTTGTTTCTTGGTGTAGGACTTTGATGGAACGTAGCCTTTTGGCTGTCTTTTCAATGCAGCGTGCAGCTTGATCAGGGGAAGGGCCAGGAGTTCAGTGTAATAGAATGCTACAATGGACATATACCATTGTTCGGCTGATGAAGATCACATGTATCTGCTAGAATCAGCTGTAGGTGTCCTTTTTTCCCTGCCTTTCTCCTGGCCGTGTCTTCTTTAGACGCTCGTCAAGGTATGAAGACTTGGAACTGTCTCTTTAGAAGTTTGTAGATTTAGATACCCTTTGGAACTTGTATGGGCGTATAGCCTTGGAAGCTTTTAAAGGCATGTGGCCTTAGCTTCCTTTTGAGGTAGATCATGGTATATTGCAAGGAGAAGTGGTAGCAAGGTGGCGGAGCTTGTGTCTTCTCCGTAAGTCCATTGATGGACGAAGCCCGGTCGCTTTCGGAATAAGCCATCATAAGAGTGATGGGGCTTGTTGTTGGCAATGGACGAATATGTGGTCTCAATGGATTTTCTTCATTGTAAGGTGAGCAGTCGTAGACCCGAAACCTTGGACTAGGCCCTGAGATCAGAGACTGGAAACTGGCCTGGAACATGGAAATCTGACTTTTTTGGTCGGGTGAGTAGTAGTTGGAATGTGTGTTCTCTGACTTCTTTCACTCCCTTTTGCTCTAATTGGAGCCGAGGATCAGAAGGCCATTATGTCTTGAAGTAGAGTTCGTGTTTTTCTCCGGCCCCTTTGCAGTAGGCGAAGCTGTGCCCGGCGTTTGGGCAGGGTTGCTCATACTTTTGGTTGGTTCCTGGTTTTTCTGTAAGAACTCCATTGAGGAATTTTCCGCAGAAGTTCGGTAATTCCTATTTCTATTGGGATGTATGTCTATGGTCATTGTTCCCTATCTAGGATTCCACTACCACCTAGATGCTGGAACCTAATACGAAAGGTGGTTTTTCGAGTTACCTCCTCTTCTGGCTCCTTCTGTTTTTGGAATTCGTCAAAGTAGTTAACCAGCCTAAAGATGTTGTGTCTTGCTTGAGGACTTTTCATCTTTCTCATTTGGGGAAGAATTGTGAGCCTGGATGCATTAATGGCGTCTAGGGCTTGCTAGATTGATGCTAGTGAACTATCCATTAATTTTGAAGTTGGTGATGATTGCCCCAGGTTGCAGATGCGTGCTTTGTAGTTGAGGCCCGGGACCAGCATGAATGTGCAGGGACCGAAGATTGTAGAGGTATAATCCATGGTTGAAACCTGGAACCAAAAGGAACCGAATATTGCTGAGGAGCGACTCCTAGTTGGGACCTGTAGCCTACGGGAACCAGGGACTGTAGAGGTCATATTTGTTGCTGAGGGCCAGAGAAAGAAGGACCCAAAGATAGTAGAAGTGTGATTCCTGGTTTGGGCATGGAACCTGCAGGGCCATGGAGAGGCGCGGGGACTTGGAGAGGCGCGGAGCCTTGGAGAGGCACAAGGCCTTGGTGAGGCGCGGAGCCTTGTAGAGGCGCGGAGCCTTGGGGAGGCGGGGAGGCGCGGAGCCTTGGAGAGGCGCAGGGCCTTGGAGAGGTGCGGAGCCTTGGACTGGCGCATGGCCTTGGAGAGGCGCATGGCCTTGGAGAGGCGCATGGCCTTGGAGAGGCGCAGGGACTTAAAGAGGCACATAGCCTTGGAGAGGCGCAGGGCCATGGAGAAACGTGGAGCCTTGGAGAGGCGTGGAGCCTTGGACACTTACTGGGCCTTGGAGAGGGGCAGTGTAACACCCCCGAACCGTCCTAGACATATGGTCGATAAACCAGCAAACAATCAAACAAGAACATGACCGATCGACCGACCAACACCAAGGGTTGGAGATGAAAGGCTAACCGGCCAGCCAACAATCAAACAAGAACATGACTGACCATCCAACCCAACTCCATGGTCCGGAAGCGCTACGTGACGGGCTAGGGACAATCTGGTCAGAGTCACAAAATTTACTCCACGACTAAGACCAGTTCAAATGTGCGATTTCAGTCTTTCCGGCATTTCTTCGATCCGTAATCAATCCCGAATATTTTTCCGCTCCCGTTCTGATGCTCTAAATAATCTTGATAGACTCCAAATAAGTCTTGAGCTTGATGAAAAATATTTCTCGAGCCTCCGGCTTCCTAAAAAAATCTTGTGATATCAGAATTTGGGTTTTCGCACAACTTCGGGCTTTCCCGCCATGCTTCGATCCCGTCGTGCTTGCTTCCTGTCCTGCTTACTTCCCGTCCTGCTTCCGAGATTATGTCTCCGAATAATATAATACTGATAGTTACGAAGTTTGCAGATTACTTCGTGACTAAAAAACGTCGAACTATAGAACCGTCGTGCTTCTATCCCGTCGTGCTTCTAAAATGTTATGCTTCCAAAACGTCTGGCTGATCAATCTAAGACATTTTCAAATATGGTAGAGAAGCTTATCATGCGTCATGGTTAACTAACGATCCATTCTTCGATCATCTCGTACTTCAAAAGCTCTCGATCGATCTTTATCGTCCGCGACTCGACCACAGAGTTGATTCTCGACCAATCTTCATTTTACCCCTTCGGGAGGGTTATTACATTCTCCCCCCCCCCCCTTTAATAGAATTCGTCCTCGAATTCTGAATATGTAATCGCTCAGCTTCACAAATGCTCCTCCTTATGTGATATGATGATTATCTCTGCTTGAATAACTTCGTCTCGTGGTATTGGCCATTTGATGTCTTCTTCGATTTGCCGTTGATGTCTTCTTCGTTTTCTTTAGTCTCCATCTCGAATTCTGATTCTGAACTCGCTTTGCCTTGATACATCTCTAAGCATTCCCCATGGTCTTGAATACTTCTCTGAATTTTTATGTCTTGATTTCTCATGCTTCACTCATTCTCAACTAAACTTCATATAGCTTTACTTTCTCCACCAATGTTCGTTGAGAATCCTCTACAAAGTCGATCTCCACAATCATCTTCATCTCTCTTCACTTGAATGATCACTGACTCGTCTTCTTGCTCTTATGCTGCCATAACACTCTGATTTCTCGAAATATTGTCTTGTCCTTTAGGTAGATGTCGTCCTTGCTTCTGCTCTTCTCAACCCTTTCCTCGATCTTCCATTTCCCAGATACTGATGAAGTCCTTACGCAACAAAGTCATGTTTCTTCCCATTTTTCCAGTCCATACAACTGTCCATTCCTCTGAAGCTATCTTCACTCTTTCTCTTGGGCTTTGGGTTTTTGGCCTCGGACTCTTTTCACTTTAAGGTTTCCATCCTTAAAGTTCCGATCAACGAACACACAAGCTGCAACTTAAAGAACACTTCACATGCAAGTTAGTCAAAAACTAATCCCATAAATAAGTAACCAAGCAACCTAATCGAAATACTATCCAAGCATCCTAATAACAATTCTACCCAGCAACCTAACAGTTCTAACCAGCAACATAACAATTCTAGATTCCACTATCTCAATCCTAGTTCCTAAAACAATAAATCCTATGCTGGACATGACCGGTTCCCTAATGCCTTTTGCGACTCTTTTTGACTCGATAAAAATTTAAAACCGATTAAATCATGAGTTCCGGAAGCATGGACGTAACCATGCTCTGATACCATCTCTGTAACACCCCCGAACCGTCCTAGACATATGGTCGATAAACCAGCCAACAATCAAACAAGGACATGACCGATCGACCGACTGTGGGAACCGAAATCCACCTACGGTCAATAAATCGTAAAAAGGAAACTTCGGGAAAACCCTAAGTTTCCAGAGGAACCGGATCTCTGCGAAAGCCAACGACAAGTAACCAAGAACGCGATTAATATGAATAAATTGAAAGATATAAAAAGAAAAACGAGATTGAGAGCAAGAAGGATTCTTATTCCGAATTCGCGTAAGAACGGTTACAACGAGAGTTGCCTTAGCTGCATGAGCCGTCGAAAAAATTTCTAGTTCTAGCAATCTAAGACTAAAACCCTAGTTGAGACGCAGCTCGATAACGAAAACGGAAAATTGCCTAAATGCTAAGTTTGGTGGTGAAAGCTCTGAAAACTCTTGTCCGTTGCTTCTGCCCTAGACCTCCTATTTATATACTCCTCGCCTTGGCTATCCGATCTTTCCATTTCGCCCAGATTTGAATAAATCGGGAATTTTCCA
>CAKOAT010908486.1:237665-312269 GCA_932364175.1 Eruca vesicaria subsp. sativa
TTTTCCTCCTGCGAGTAAACCGTCAAAACGTTATCGAATCTGCGGGTTAGATTCCGTTAAGATCGCAAGATGGGTTTTTATCGCGTTTTAGGCCCTTCCGGGCCGTTTTGCGATAAATCCGTTTTCCGACTTTTTACGGGATCGTTTCCTGATCCGACATCGTTTTTAATAAATTCCTCGAGTTAATCGTAAGGTTTTACGCTTTACTCGACTTTTTATAAAAAACACGTTTTTTACTATTTACTCGACGTTTTTTATTAAAAACGCGTTTTTTATGATTTCGACGAGAAATCTCGAATAAATCGTATGTTTTAGGAAATTTTCGGCGTTTCGTTTAACCGTCGCCGTTTTATACGTTTTCTTCGAGTTCTTTGTCGAGAAAGTGAAGTTTTTACGGTTTTTATCGTAAAACTCGAACGATAAGTCGGATCGAGATGGAACGGGAGATGTTTCGGCCGTGGTTCAGAACGCGACCGTGTCGAAAGACGTAAGTTTCAAATCGGGAATTCGGGAGAACGAGGCTCGGGACGTCCAGGAAGTTTTTAGTTCGCCCATTGGCGAACTAAGCCGGGCCAGCTTAGTTCGCCAATGGCGAATTAGTTGAGCATTTCCTAGTTCGCCAATTGGCGAACTAGTCGAGTGCCTCTTAGTTCGCCAATTGGCGAACTAGTCGAGTGCCTCTTAGTTCTCCCATTGGCGAACTAAGTCGGTTCGGCTTAGTTCGCCCATGGGCGAACTAGTCGTGACTAGTTCGCGTTTTACGGCTTTTTCGGTTTTTTGCGGTTTCGTAAAACGATTCTCGAGTTTTATAAAACGATCTTCGGGTTCTATAAAACGACTTCTCGAGTTTTATAAAACGAGTCTCGAATTTTATAAAAACATTTCTCGAGTTTTATAAAACGATTCTTGAGTTTTATAAAACGATTCTCGAGTTTTATAAAACGATTCTTGAGTTTTATAAAACGATCTTTGAGTTTTATAAAACGATTCTCGAGTTTTATAAAACGACTTCTCGAGTTTTATAAAACGATCTTTGAGTTTTATAAAACGATTCTCGAGTTTTATAAAACGACTTCCCGAGTTTTATAAAACGATTCTCGAGTTTCATAAAACGATCTTCGAGTTTTATAAAACGATTCTTGAGTTTTATAAAACGATCTACGAGTTTTATAAAACGATTCTCGAGTTTTATAAAACGATTTCTCGAGTTTTATAAAATGATTCTTAAGTTTTATAAAACGATCCTCGAGTATTATAAAACGATTCTCGAGTTTTATAAAACGATTTCTCGAGTTTTATAAAACGATCTTCGGGTTTTATAAAACGGCTTCTCGAATTTTATAAAACGGCTTTTTGAGTTTTATAAAACGATTTTATCCTTTTATAAAATGATTTCTCGAGTTTTATAAAACGGCTTCTCGAGTTTTATAAAACGATTTCTCGAGTTTTATAAAACGATCTTTGAGTTTTATAAAACGGCTTCTCGAGTTTTATAAAACGGTCTGCGAGTTTTATAAATGACTTTGAGTTTTATAAAACGACTCTTAGGGTTTTATAAAACTATTCCTTTTATATTTTCGCGGGGAGTTTTGGCTATTAATTCCGTCGTACCGATTTTGACCCCAACACCGACCAACACCAAGTGTTGGAGATGAAAGGCTAACCGGCCAGCCAAAAATCAAACAAAAACATGACTGACCGTCCAACCCAACACCATGGTCCGGAAGCGCTACGTGACGGGCTAGGGACAATCTGGTCAGAGTCACAAAATTTACTCCTCGACTTAGACCAGTTCAGATGTGCGATTTCAGTGTTTCCGGCATTTCTTTGATCCGTAATCAATCCCGAATATTTTTCCGCTCCCGTTGTGATGCTCTAAATAATCTTGATAGACTCCAAATAAGTCTTGAGCTTGATAAAAAAATATTTCCCGAGCCTCCGGCTTCCTCAAAAAATCCCGTGATATCAAAATTTGGGTTTTCGCTCAACTTCGGGCTTTCCCGGCATGCTTCGATCCCGTCATGCTTGCTTCCTGTCCTGCTTACTTCCCGTCCTGCTTTCGAGATTATGTCTCCGAATAATATAATACTGATAGTTACGAAGTTTTGCAGATTACTTCGTGACTAAGAAACGTCGAGCTTTAGAACCGTCGTGCTTCAAAAATGTTATGCTTGCAAAACGTCTGGCTGATCAATCTAAGTCATTTTCAAATATGGCAGAGCAGATTATCATGCCTCATGGTTCACTCACGATCCATTCTTCGATCATCTCGTACTTCAAAAGCTCTCGATTGATCGTTATCGTCCGCGACTCGACCACAAAGTTGATTCTCGACCAATCTTCATTTTACCCCTTTGGGAGGGTTATTACAGGCAGGGCCTTGGAGAGGCGTGGGGCCTTGGAGAGGCGTGGAGCCTTGGAGAGGCGCAGGGCCTTGGAGAGGCGCAGGGCCTTGGAGAGGCGCATGGCCTTGGAGAGGCGCAGGGCCTTGGAGAGGCGCAGGGCCTTGGAGAGGCACCTAGCCATGGGAGCACATGGCTCTGTAGTTAATAGGAGTCATATGTTCAAGAGGTGATATCACTTAAATTTTTAACCCTAAGGAGTGAATTACTCTCTCAAATAGGAGGTTCAATCGTAGTACTTAGGGATCGAATCCACAGAGACTCTGAATTACACAACAGATTATTTAGTCTTTGAAATAAAGCTAGACAGCAGGTTTAAAACAATAATTTAAAAGGTAACCAAGCAATTGCTTGATTGATTGATTTGTTTGTTAAGAGGAAAGAAGGTAGTTAAACTTAGGTATTTTCTCAGGTATGACAAACATGCAAGTTATAAAGGGTTTTTATTATTCATAGTTCTGAATTCAAACTTTTAAGGATTTGAAGAATTAACTCTTACTGGATCTCGGATCAAGAAGTATCGTTCGATGACCTTGAGTGAGTATCGATTGATTGTTTGAAATAAATATCGATCGATGACGTTATGCCATATCGATCGACAAGACGATTATCTCGTCGAGTGATATTGCATCCAGCGAGTTCTAATAACAGGTTTGAAAGGTTCTCTAGTCTTCACTAAATAACTTAGACTCTAGGTAATTGCCAAGTTCTCACTTATCCAAATTGATCCTAAAATCAGAGGTAAGGGTGATCGATCCTTAACATTAGTATTTATGATGACTAGATTGAGAACTATATTTTAAACACCCTAATAATGATTACTTTAATGCATGATTCAACCTTAATGAGAAACCTAAATCTAACAAGAGAGACTACTCAAACATATTTATGAGAGACAAAGTCATAATGGTTTGAATAATGCTTAAGATATTAATAGCAAAAGAAACAGTAAATAAGTAAAGCAAGGGAGTTCAAGATCTTCTCTGGATTTGTAGTTCAGATCTCGCTCTCAATTCCTAAGCTCTTCTCAAAATATAGCTAGATGCTTCTCCAAAAATTAGGTCTAAAAGGTCTTTGGAGAAGTCTGCTTAAACTAGTACAAAACCCTCTTAATATAGCCTAACAGGCGGCCAGGGACATAAAGTGTAATTTATTAAAACTCTTGTGAAGCAATTAGGGCTTCTAATCTTCATTTAATCACTCAGATGGCTTTTGTATCGATCGATATAGAATGTCTTCTAGCAATCGATGTGGGTGATCTTTTACCGGTCGATTGCTCTCAATGCACATTGGTCGATATCTTTAACACGTTTTGCTCATATCTTCATAAAGTCTCCATTTTAGCTCCATAATAGCCATTTTACACCAGTGAGTACCTGAACCTGTAAAAAGCTCTAAAAAGACACTAGAAGTATCCTTTTGTTTCCAAAAACATATATAAATCATGGTTGAAAGTGGGTAAAATCCATGATATATCAACTCCCCCAAACATATCCTTTTGGTTGTCATCAAGCAAATAATAGAACATTGGTCTAGAAAAGGTTTGAAAGGCGGAAGCTCCTATAATTCTAAACTTAGAACCATCACCTCTTTACTTATTTCAAGCCACTTCAGATATCTATGAATCTCAGAAATACATTACATCATATCCTAGCTTAGCAACCAAAGTCAACTAGCCAAATATATATATATATATATATATATATATATATTTTTTTTTTTTTGAGAAAGAAAAGGGAAATGAAAATGAAATGGAAATGTTAGTAGATACCCCCAGACTTAAACAACACTGTCCCCAGTGTTATTTTGTCGAAGAGGCAAGATTAAAAATTAATGTAGCAAAAATATTCATGTTAGTAGGAAAAATCATACATCTACCCTTACATATCGATCGATACAAAGTGTGTAAGATAGATCGATATAAAGTGACCTTGTCGATCGACATGAATCAGGTTACGTCGATCGATATAGAGTGACTTCACCTATCGTGTAGTTAATCCATCAAACTCACCATCTATGAGTTATGTAACCCTATGTTAGCTATGTTAGACATTCTCAACACACGGATAGTTAGATAATAAATAATAGCAGGCATAGTCATAAAAAGTACGAATATCCTACAAGTCTGAAAATAAGAGTAAACACATAATAGTGAAAGATAAGGGATAGAAACGAGCAAGTGAATCAGTCGTCACTGCTCTCATCATCGTACTCGTCATCCTGATCAGACTTATGAGAGGGACCTGCTGATAGGTCACTGGCTGAAGTACTCTCTCGGCTCGAACAGCGGCATCTCGAGACACGGGACCAGATGGCACGAAGAGAATCCAACACTCCTCTCCTGAAGACTCTCTCATCTCCAGCCTCGATCCCAGAGAGATCGGGGAACTGGATCGGAGGTGCTGCTGATGAGGCGCGAGAAGTAGCGGTGCTGCGGACTCCTGTATCTCGGCGTTGTGCGGCTGGGCCGAGCACTAGGCTCGGGTCTGGCTGGAACCGAAGCCTATCCAGGTTGCCCGCAAAGGCAGTCGTCTTTGGGTGAGGCAGATGGAACCGGCGTATACCAGCGGGAGTCCTGAAAGTCCAATGCAGCTGCCTGTCCAACCACTGGCTGATACGCAGATGCTCTGCGTCCATGTAGGCCCGAGAAGTGACTGCGGTGCCCTCATCAAAACAGATCCCACAGTGCTGGAAGATCGGCGTCAGCAGACTCCCTACGGTCTCCTTCTTCCTCCCAGATCCACCAGAAAAAGGTTTTGTCTTCAGGCTGACTAGTTGCTCAGCGAAGACGGCACCCAAGTTGGGTGTGGCCATGACGCGCTCCGGGTCCAGGAAGGTCAGATCGACCAGTCCGTCGAGTGCATGGTACAGAACTGTAAGCTCGTACATCCTCACCATTATTGTAGCCCCCATTTGAATAACCTAATAATATGTCTGCTTCTCCATTGTTTCTTGTTGTTTCTCTTTGATTTCTCCTTAACTCATACAAATCTCCTTATTCTCTCTCGCTTCTCTGGACTCATACTTGAACCTTCTTGTGTTCCGTATTACTAAAACGACCCTACACAAAAATACCATAACAGCTTGGCGCTAGAAAGAAGGGGAGTAATCCAACTACGTGACGATGACGCCAGAAGACCCAGACGAACCCATCGGAGCTACTCCAAGAGAAGCCGAGCTCATCAATCCATAAAAGCTAAACTCGGCGAGCATGCTTAGCAGCTGCATTGGAGCACGGAGAAAGTAGGAGAACTCGAAGCCGAAAACCATCTTCTCCAAGAGGAGAACCAATATCTCGGGAAGAACAGCAACAAGCGCCGAAGGTTTCGAACCCGAGCTCGAACCATGCCCTTCCTTGATACTCCTACCAAAGAAGAAGGAGCAACTCAGCGTACAGCTCCCGGCGATAAGGAACCCGAGTGCAAGGGAACTACAACAAGGAGGACATAGGTGAACCTCAGTAATGACTCCGATATGGAGGACAAGGAATACTCACCCTTGATCTCAGATCCAGCAGCTGTGGCGTATCTCGAGAAGATGTTCTCCAAGAACTTCAACACCATCCAGTCGATGGTGGAAAGGCTTCCAGGCGTAGCTCTCCCCATCAGAAGGAGCGACCCTAACTCCTACTCCGACACGCCCTTCGTGGAAGAAATCGCTTTAGTCGAGATGCCAAGGAAATTCTCCTCCCTACCATGAAGACAACCACGTAGCCCTCTACAAGCAACGGATGCTAACAGCCGGAGTCCCCCGAGGACTTAGAGAACCTGCCATGTGCAGAGGCTTCGGCTCGACCCTGACGGGTCCTTCCCTTCCATGGTACATCAATCTCCCCACAAAATCCATAAGGTCCTTCGCAGAACTCAGCGACAAGTTCGTGGAGCAATTTGCCAGCAGCAGAAACTTGGAAAAGAATTCCGACAATCTCTACGAAGTACTCCAGCATAGGGCCAAACCACTCAGGGCCTATATCGTGCGCTTCAACCAAGAAAAGGTAGCTATTCCCGAATGCAATGCAGGGACGGCTATCTCCGCCTTCAAAAGGGGCTTGCTCCCTGATGGGGATATGTACAAGGAACTAGCCAAGTACTAGTGTAAGACAATGGAAGACGTCATGTCCAGGGCCTGGGCCCAAGTCATATGGGAAGAGGACGTCACGAGCCGGGCCAAGATTCAGCAGAAGCAGGAGCCTAGGCCAAGTAAGCCGCTCAGAAGCGATCGCGACGAGGGGCCCCAATCCAGGCCCTCAAGGGAAGCTGGCGAACATAGCAGGGGCCGACATCCAAATCTTCCCCTACCTCGACTCGAAGGAATGAGCGTATCTACCTTGCCTGACATCTCCCACCTGTCTATCTCAAAGCTCGAGCTTGTAAACGTTCTAAGGCAGATGGGCCAGCAGGTCAAATGGCCTCCCAAGATGAAGGCCGCAGACGCTAATCGAAACCCCAACCGTTGGTGCGACTTCCACCATGACCACGGTCATAAGACGGAGGAATGCATTGCCCTAAGGCTGGAAGTCAAAGAGCTCCTCAAGAAAGTATTCCTAAAGGAGTTCCTCTCCGGTAAGGCCAAAAGCCTCCAAACTAAGGAAGGCGCAAACCGGCCCACAGAAACAAGGCCCGCGTCTCCCCCGCACCAAGAGCGAGTTATCCACGTGATCTCTCGAGGCTCAGATATAAGCGGTATAAGCCATGCGGCCGCCAAGTGCGGCACCAGAAACGCAAGACACTGTCAAGAGACGAGGGACCCAAAGCGCCTATTCCTTGGGACAGATGAGATCAGTTTCACTGCCAAGGAACAGGAGAGGGTCCTGGCTCCTCATCACGACGCCCTGGTTATCTCCCTCACCGTAGCAAACTGCTTAGTGAGACGGATCCTGATAGACAACGGTAGCTCCGGCAACATCAACTTCCTCCCGACCTAAACCGATCTAGGGCTGGAGAAAAAGGCACTAACAAGGAAAGTTACTCCGCTTATAGGCTTCAGCGGAGAGGTAAATAACACCTTGGGAGAGGTAATGCTCCCAATATACACCAAAGGAGTAAACCAACCAACGAAGTTCCTCGTTGTCGATTTCGCATCCTCCTACAACATGATATTGGGCCGGCCTTGGATCCACGACATGAGAGCCGTACCCTCGACTCTCCATCAATCCATTAAATTCTCGACCCCCTGTGGCATCAGGCTAATCAAAGGAGATCAACAGAATGCCAAGGCCTGCTACCAAACCACACTGAAAGGGAAGAGTCCGATCTTATAGCAATTACCGAAAGGCCCGCCAGCCTTGCACACGGAGGAGCCCAAGGTATAAGAGATGGACAAGATACCCTTGGTGGAAGGGGATTCGGGCCAGAAACTGTTGATAGGATCCAAGCTTCCCATAGGGTTAAGGCAAAGATTAATCGAGTTCCTCCGCTCCAACTCCGATTGTTTCGCCTGGTCTCACGAGGATATGCCCAAGATCAACCCCGATATTATCATGCACAAGCTGCAGGTAGACCCTCAATTCACCCATGTACGACAGAAAACAAGGAAATTCGCCCCCGAGAGGGACGAAATAATCAAAAAAAGAGGTCAAGAACCAGCTCGACGCTGGATTCATAAGGGAAGTCCAGTATCCTGAATGGCTGGCCAACGTTGTTGTGGTCAGGAAGAAGAATGGAAAATGGAGGGTCTGCATACATTTCACAGACCTCAACAAATCATGCCCCAAGGATCGTTTTCCCCTACCTCATATCGACAAGCTCGTCGATGCCACCGCAAGCCTCCAAGATTGTTTTTATCTCAGATCCTACAAGATTGGAGCGTTCGATCCGCAAAGAAAAACGTTCCCTATCGATCGATAACAACAATTGTTCGTCGATCGATACTCGCCAACCACAGTCGACCGAGGCACCGTCTTCATCGACCGATACTCGCCCACCCACATCGACCGAAGCTACCCTTCCGTCGACCGATATTTCCCACCCAACATCGATCGATACTTCACCTCGGAGATTGATCGATACTGAGCAGCGAGACATTGTTGCGACGATTTCACTTGTACGAGATGAGAATGGAGACCTGCATGACTAGGAAGGTCATATGTGTAATGCAGCAGGTCAGAAGATAAATGGAGAGGGAACTGCAATCCTTGAGCCATCTACTACCACTGAGGATGCTAGAGTTTCTCGCAAGAGAATGCTAGAAGAGTTGATCAGGCCTGGAGAGTTATATACCAACATGTCTTCTATCGGAGTACCTCTGGAAGTCCCAGAATTTCAAGTACACCCCAAACACTTCCTTCATGTGAGTGAGCACCCTTATTGCGGTCTGCCTCATGAAAATCCCCTGGATCATATTCAGACACTAGAAGACTATATGTCTGGAATCAAGAAGAATGAAGCAACAAAAGACTACATCATCTGCATGTTGTTCACATTTTCACTTTCTGGGGATGCTAAACGTTAGCTGCGGCGTCTACGACCAGGATCTCTCACTACATGGAATGATGTCAGGAATGCATTCATTAATGAATTCTTCGATGATGCAAGGGATAAAGAGATAAGAGATAAGACTTGGACATTCTCTGAAGCACCTATAGAAGCTTTCAGAAGCTCTTGGGAGAGGTTTATGGGATACCAAAAGGATTGTCCACGTCATGGTTTTACGGAGATTCAGTTATTAAAGAAATTCCGCAGGGGCGTTGATGTAAGCTACGGTGTTATGATGGATACTGCCAGCGACGGAAGCTTTGAGACAAGGACCATAGAGGAAGCTAAGAAGTGTTGGTGTCAAAATCGGTCACGACGGAATCAATGGCAAAAAGTCTCCGCAAAAATATAAAAGGAATAGTTTTATAAAACCCGAGAATCATTTTATAAAACTCGAGAATCATTTTATAAAAATCGAGAATCGTTTTATAAAACTCGAGAATTCGTTTTATAAAACTCAAAGATCGTTTTAAAAAACTCGAAAATCATTTTATAAAACTCAGTAGTCATTTTATAAAACTCAAAGATCATTTTATAAAACTCGAAGATCGTTTTATAAAACTCGAGAAGTCGTTTTATAAAACTCAAAGATCGTTTTATAAAACTCGAAGATCGTTTTATAAAACTCGAAGATCGTTTTATGAAACTCGAAGATCGTTTTATAAAACTTGAAGATCGTTTTATAAAACTCGAAGATCGTTTATAAAACTCGAGAAGTCGATTTTATAAAACTCGAAGATCGTTTTATAACAGTCGAAGATCGTTTTATAAAACTAAAGAAGCCGTTTTATAAAACTCGAGAAGCCGTTTTATAAGACTCAAAGATCGTTTTATAAAACTCGAGAAGCCGTTTTATAAAACTCGAAGATCGTTTTATAAAACTCGAAGATCGTTTTATAAAACTCTAGAAGCCGTTTTATAAAACTCGAAGATCATTTTATAAAACTCGAGAAGCCGTTTTATAAAACTCAAAGATCCTTTTATAAAACTCGAGAAGCCGTTTTATAAAACTCGAGAATCGTTTTATAAAACCCGAGAAATCGTTTTACAAAACCGCGAAAAACCGAAACCGCCGCAGAACGCGAACTAGACCGTCCCCGATTAGTTCGCCTGCTGGCGAACTAGGCCAGCTTACCTTAGTTCGCCAGCAGGTGAACTAGAAGCTTCCAACTAGTTCGCCTGCTGGCGAACTAAGCCAGCTTGGCTTAGTTCGCGAGCAGGCGAACTAGGAACTCCCCGACTAGTTCGCCAGCAGGCGAACTAGAGATTTCCCGGATCTCCCGCTTCCCCGATTCGAAACTTACGTCCTTCGACACGGTCACATTCTGAACCACGGCCGAAATGTCTCTCGTTTCGTCTCGATCCGACTTATCATTCGAATGCTACGATAAAAACCGTAAAACTCCGCTTTCTCGAAAAGAACTCGAAGAAATCGTATAAAACGGTAACGGTTAAGCAAGACACCGAACATCACCTAAACTATACGATTTATCCGAGATTTTTCGTTAAGATCATAAAAACGCGTTTTTAATAAAAAACGTCGAGAAAATCGTAAAAACGGCATCGGATGAGGAAACGGTCTCGTATAAAGTCGTAAAACGGTTTTTATCCTAAAATGGCCCGAAAGGTTCTAAAACACGATAAAAACCCAACTCACGATATTACCGAAATCAAACCCGAAGATATGATAACGTTTTGATGGTTTACTCGCAGACAGAAGATAAAAGGCAAGTTTGAAGATAAATAGAAGATTTTTGCGGAAGAAAAGGAAGGATCGACAGAAATGGAAAATTCCCGATATATTCGGTTTCGGGCGAAATGGAAAGACTAAAACCGCCTAAGGAGGAGTATATAAACATGAGGCATAGGGCAGAAGCTGGGACACGATTTTCAGAGCTCTCACCACCAAAATTAGCATTTAGGAATATTTCTGTTTTCTGTTAGCGAGCTGCGTCTAAATTAGGGTTTTTTCGTTCTTAGGCTTTTCGGCTACTCTTTTTGTACCAGTTCTTACGCAGATTCGGAATAAGAACCTCTTTGCTCTCAATTTCGTTTATTTTCTCTTAAATTCTAAGTTTATCGTTTTCTTAATCTTTGTTGTGCGGTTCTGCAAATAGCGGTTCCTTTGCAAACTTAGGGTTTTCCCAAAGTTTCCTTTTTTACGATTTATTGACAGTAGGTGGATTTCGGTTCCCATAGTTTGGCGCTAGAAGGAGGGTGGGTCGGATCTATCTTACACCAAAGCCGCAACATGTCCAACGAAGAAATGATGACTGGTGACAACCAAACTCGCAACGAACGCGACAACGTTGAAACAGCACCACCACAAGATGCGTCTGCGGCCAACGCTACAAACGCTAACGCCGAGACCGTCGAAAAGATGCTTTCCGAGTTTAACAAAAAATCGGAAGAGCAGGAAAAGCTCATTGGTTCACTCGCGAAATGGGTTGAAACCCTAACCGCGAAAACCCGAGCAATTAGCCCTCGCAGAACTACTAAGATCCGCGGAAGGAGGCACGATTTCGGCGCTCCTATGGATCGTCCCAGAACCGAGCAGGGTAACTTACCGGAAAAGGACTCCGGAAAAGATAACCCTGACGCGACGCTAAACGAATCGGAGAAACCTCGTACTCACGAACATGAGTCTGAGGGCGACGGCATCGAAAGGGTTAACCTGGAGACAAGCGACCAGGCCGATTCATCAGACGAAGACGCTGACGTCCATCCTAGGAGAAGAAAAACTCGAAGTCCTCTGCCGGAGTATTCTCCCGAAAGTTCTTTTACTGGAGACGAGGGGTAACTCGACTTTGCGTGATACGCAAAAACCGCTGAGGAGCGATCTCCAGTTACTCGCAGCAAACGCCGACAAGGTCGGAAAACTACTGGCAATCTGACCGAGATTCGCGATCTCCGCGAATACATCACTAAAACGGCCGCAGCGGTAAAAGCGGTGAAATCTCAGATTCATCATGCTACCAGCGCCGCACCCGAAATCGATCGGTTACTGTACGAGTCTCGGAAAATGCCCTCCACGGCTCGCATCACCAAGATCAAACTGCCCGATCCCGGAAAACTTAAAGTGCCAACTTACGACGGGACGTCCGATCCAAAAGTACACCTACAAGCATTCCAGATCACCATGGGACGAGCCAAGCTCAAGAACCATGAAAAGGACGCAGGCTACTGCCGCCTCTTCGTCGAAAACCTAGAAGGAGCAGCGCTTGAATGGTTCGCCAAACTTAGGCGAAATTCGATCAGAAGTTTCCGTCGACTGGCTTCGGAATTCCTGAAGCAATACTCGATGTTCATTAACCCGGAAACCTCTGACGCCGACCTCTGGAGCTTGGTGCAGAAGGAGGACGAATCTCTCCGCGATTTCATGAGTAGGTTCAAACTCGTCATGGCTAGGGTTAGCGGGATTAGCGACAAAGCCGCCATCGACGCGTTAAGGATATCGCTCCGGTATAAATCGAAATTCCGCAAGTGGATAACTCTCAAGAAACCACGGACGATCCAGGATGCGCTCCATAAGGCCACTGACTTCATAACCATCGAACAGGAGACTAAAATCCTGTCCGAGAAGCATAAGCCGACGAAAACGTCCGCAAAGGATAACACGTCCGAGCAGAAGCAGAAAAAGAGAATTCTCGTAATGACAAATTCGTCCATCACGAGGGTCAGGATCTCCAAGGGGCACACAACTGCGCAATCAACTCTGGATCGGAGCAAGGGCGAACCACGGGTAACACGTGGACGAGAAATTAGAATTACGATGAGAATTCTTTCGGCGACCTCCACCAAACCTGTGGGCATTCCACCGTGAACTACAAAGTTCTCAGTGCCAGACTTGCCGCAAAATTGCTCGCGGGAGAACTCTCCGACATATCCAGTGTCAAGGATCTCATCCGCGATTCGGATCGGCTTCCGAAGAATAACAGGAACGCGCGAGCGGAAACCCCACCTCAGGTAAACCAGTCGGGCGAAAAACGCGGACGAAGACAAGACGAGAAGGGTAACGACGCTAACCGCCGAAAAATCAACATGATTATTGGTTAATAGCAATATTACAACGACACCGTTTCGTCAATCAAATCCTACCAACGTAAAGCCGAAACCGGCTCGAGTTGGAAGGTGCCGACGGATGACTCTCCAAAAGGGGTAATCTCTTTTGACGATGCTGAACCCGGTGGAATTGACCAACCGCATGCCGATCCCCTTGTCATCGATTTGGTGATAAGCGATCTAGAGGTCGCTCGAAGTCTGGTCGATACCGGAAGTACGGTCAACGTCATCTTCCGCAACATGCTAGCACGCATGGGAATCGACCTCTCGGAAGTCGAGGGAATTCCAAAATCGTTAACTTCGCGGTAGTCGATTTCCAGGCTATCTACAACGTGATCATGGGAACGCCTTGGATAAATTCCATGAAGGCGGTTCTGTCAACATACCACTTAGGCATCAAATTCCCAACACCTACGAGAGTCGCAGCAATTTGGGGATGCCAAAGACAATCGCGATCCTGCTTCATGGCCGAACATAAGCTGAAGCAATTGGCGGTAGCAATCGTGAAACCAAAACGGGCAAAGGTCACGCCACCGCCCGCAGAAGACGACCCAAAGCAAGCAACGGTCGAGAAACCACAAGTTCCCGCACCCATCGCTTCTAACCAACCGGAGTAGACAAACCCGTACCAAGATGTCGATCCAGCGACTAAAGTGATCGAGGAGTCTGCGACAGCCGAGTAAGCACACTCGCGCAAACAATCAGAACTACGAGATGGCTTAATTTCCGAAAGGAATACGTAGGCAGCTCGCCTAAAGACGAGTTCAGCTATTCCCCCTTCCAAAACGGGGGGGGGGGGGGAGTGGGTGAGTATACGAGTATTCGTATACTGCCAAATCTTTTTTAAAAAAATTCGTTTTCTAATCGAAAAATTTTCAAAATTTTTAATAAAGACAAAGTTAGAATATCTCCGCTACTATCAAAAACGCAAAAAAATTCCAAACATCCGGAAATTACTTCCGCAGCAACAACTACTTAATCCGCCAAAAGACTACTAAATCCGGTAATTCGTCGAAGACCGGTAAGTCAAAAGACGAAGAACAAAGAATGGACGATCCCAAATCATCGATTAAACTAAGGTATGTCCAATTTGAAAATTCTATTAGACTTCTAATTTCTCGTAGGTAAGAAACGAAAACATCTTGTAAACTGCCGAACTTAGAATTTAGAGGATAGTGTAGCATGCTAAGTCGTAAGCAATTTTTGTCTATCTCGATTTGTCGTTCTCTAACTATTCAGGCATAACTCGAAAACCGATCCAATCTCTCGTACAACCAAGAAACGATCGCCACGCATTCGAACGTACTCATTTCCTAAAAGAAAGAAGGAGCTAGAGACGCTGACATCGTCTTAAAACCGACTCGCTCCTAGAAATTTTCGTAAACCAGACATACTCCAAGTCATCGCCAATCTATCACAGTCTTTAACCAACCCGAGTTATCGATCATCCGAATCCTTCAAAGGAAACTCATCTTTTTTCCTTTCGCCGAATATTTTCCCTCGCATCGAGAAAACACTTTCTATAAAGCAAACTCTCGCAAAAACAAGCAGAAAAATATCCGGACAATGCGACGCCTCGTCAAAATCATCCCAAAAGAAAACGACAGTCTAAGAACCGTCTAGGCGCTAAAGACTGATCCAAACCGTCTGGGAAACAATCTCGAGGAATATACAACATCTCTCGTCGCAATCATGCGGTTAGAAAATCTCTGCGAAATTTCACAGCGAAACTCGATGATTTGCCGAAGTCATAAAGATCTTCTCGAACTTGATAAAACAAGTATAGGAATCGATATATTATACGAGAAATCTTTAGGGATCGAAGCAATGATCTCATTTTCCGTCAAACCAAGTGAGTCACAGAATAATGTCAAGAACATTTGCGGTGAAAAAAAAATCGAGAACACAAAGCAGCAATAGAGAAAATGTTCTCCCTTCTCGCCGACAGATACTATAGCTGATCATGTGATTTGTTCCGTTCGAGAAATCCGCTAAAACATTTTGCGACTAGATCTCGGTGAAATAAATTTTGGAAAAACTCTGCGAGTGACTCCGAGAAAACCATCACCGAAGAATCAAAAACTAAGCGCAAAGGTTTCTCGAGGAATCTGCGGAAACATTGTTAACCCGACGACCTTGGATGTGCGGCTGAACGCAACCTTCACACGAAGCAAATACATTCAACGGATAATACAAACTTATCGAAAATTGACTAAGTTCTGTATTCTCACAATTCGCTCTATTTCTGAAGCAAGTTGCCTACAAAAGCCGACAAGTCTCGGATGGTCAACACTTCACAAAGCACCGTAATTAAAGACGGTTCATTTCAGGAGCAAACTTGCGCGACCCCTCGGTCCTAACTGCCCTAGCATAAATTAAACTATTTAACATCCAAACAGGAACATAAGTTTTGGCTGCGAATCAAAGGAATGATCACACATTGTGGAAGCAAGGGAGAGGTAAATTACCTATGACCCCACTATTTGCGTACACTTTGTCAAAAGAGCTACAAAAAGTAGAAAGATCAATAAGATGAACATCAGTTGTTCATTGGGATTGATATCAAAATAAAAAAAATAAAAAAATAAAAATTTGGGATTCAGAGAAGGGATATATAGGGAGAAAAGAAACCAGAATAAGACTGCGTATTTACTCAGAAACTTGTTTGAGTTCAATCCAAGTGTTCCTTGATCGATACTCCCAAGGTAAAGGCTGCTTTTTTATTTTATGTAAGAAATGAGGTTAGTAGAGGGGATTGTCGGAGAGGATCTGTTGAGTTGTTGACTACGTGAATTTGGTTGCTATACTAGGATATTGTATAATGTGCTTCTAAGGTTAGGATGTTTATGATTTGGTTTGCCCTACTAGAGAGATGGTGACTGAGTTTTTAAAATCTTTTGTGTCCCTGCTGTTTTCAAACCTCTTTCAGAGAGACTGCATGTATGTCTTGCTTGAGGACAAGCAAATGGGTAAGTCTGGGGGAGTTGATATACCATGATTTTGACCCGCTTTTAGTCATGGTATTGATATGTTTTTATGTATATTTACTACAATATAGAGTCTATTTAGAGTATTTACAGGTTCAGGTACATTCTGGAGAAATATGGTGATTTTGGTGTCTTTTGGAGCCTTTAAGTGCAGAACTGCGCAGACGCGTCAGATGTTTAGATATGTAAGGAGACCTTGCCATGGTGCGATTCAGCCCATATTTTGACACAAGATAGAGCTTTGAGTTAGATTTCCAATGCCACCGGTTTGGGGTCAATCCAACGGTTGGATTAGAAGTTATAACCATTTTACTGAAGAGTGGTCAGTCTGCCTCACAAGAGAAGGTTGTCGAGAAGAGGAATGCACATCAATCGATGAGAGACACTTCATATTGATCGATATGGATGCCAGAATTCTGGCCGAGTATATTTCGTGACCAACTGAAGCCCAGAAGAAACCTAAATTACCAAAATGCCCTTTGACAACCAGAAACCCTATTTATGTTATTTGCAAGCCATTGTTGACGGCTACACGCTATCTACGCTTTCTTTTCATCTTTTGTTTTGATTGTTCTTAGTGAGGAGAGAAGAGGGGAACTCCTTCAGAGTCCTCTTGGAACTCCATTGGAATTATCTTTATTTTCTTATTCTATTATTATTCAGACTATGATTTGTGTTTCTTCTATCATGTCTGAGTAGTTCATCTTGTTAGGTTTAGGGATTTCATGAACTTAATGTTAAACTGAATATCAATTAGGATTGCTATAATATCTATAAATCTTTACACCAGGGGGATTTGTAATATTAGGATCTGGAGTAATTAGCATATCGTGATAGTGTGACTGATTGCTTGAACCTAGAATCATAGGACAATTGAGATGCACGAAAGTGCAGTCAATTAACAGAACCCGAATCCTGCTAGATTAGATACTTCGGCGCATATGAAAATTTGGTCTAGGAATCTAGTTGAACATAATCGATTAGGTCGTTAATGCTTGTCTGAGGTAATATCGATCGACACTCAGGCCATAGTATCGATCGATACTCACTTCTTGTTCGCATGCGAAAGGTGGAACAAGGACTTAGACATCTTATTAGTAATTGCATTGATAGATGGATTACTTACTTATTAAAATCGAGTTCTAAAATGAATCTATAAGCTATTAGCATCTTGAATTGTAGTTTTGAATCTCTTGATTGATAAATCCCTAGGTCTAGCTATTTCTCTTTATTGCTTACAAACTCAACCAATCGAACAACTACCTTGTTCACATTGCTTTTATTTACTGTTTTATAAACTATTTACCTAGCTTAACTTTGATTTCTATAGTCTATTGTGTGCTCCTGCTCTCTATGGATTTGATCCCTAAGTACTACAATTGAACCTCTTATTTGAGAGAGTAATTCACTCCTTTGTTAAACATTTGAGTGATATCAAACTAGGCGTCGTTGCCGGGGAGCAAAGATTCGCCATTAGACTTGATTAATAGGTTTAGTCTAGGTTTTATTTACTGTAATAATTACTTACTGAAAATTGTTTCTTTTCTTTCAGGTACATACTTGTCTATTAGTACCAAAAGCAGCAAGGAGGAATTACTTTTTATCTCAGATCCTACAAGATTGGAGCGTTTGATCCGCAAAGAAAAATTTTCCCTATCGATCGATAACAACACTTGTTCTTCGATCGATACTCGCCAACCACAGTCGACCGAGACACCGTCTTCATCGACCGATACTCGCCCACCCACATCGACCGAAGCTACCCTTCTGTCGACCGATATTTCCCACCCAACATCGAACGATACTTCACCTCGAAGATAGATGGAGAGGGAACTGCAATCCTCGAGCCATCTGCTACCACTAAGGATGATAGAGTTTCTCGCAAGAGAACGCTAGCAGAGCTGATCAGGCCTGGAGAGTTATATACCAACATGTCTGCTATCCAAGTACCTCTGGAAGTCCCAGAATTTCAAGTACACCCCAAACACTTCCTTCATGTGAGTGAGCACCCTTATTGCGGTCAGCCTCATGAAAATCCCCTGGATCATATTCAGACACTAGAATACTATACGTCTGGAATCCAGAAGAATGAAGCAACAAAAGACTACATCATCTGCAAGTTGTTCGCATTTTCACTTTCTGGGGATGCTAAACGTTGGCTGAGGCGTCTACGACCAGGATCTCTCACTACATGGAATGATGTCAGGAATGCATTCATTAATGAATTCTTCGATGATGCAAGGGCTGAAGAGATAAGAGATAAGATTTGGACATTCTCTCAAGGACCTACAAAAGCTTTCAGAAGCTCTTAGGAGAGGTTTATGGGATACCAAAAGGATTGTCCATATCATGGTTTTACGAAGATTCAGTTATTAAACAATTTTCACAGGGGCGTTGATGTAAGTTACGGTGTTATGATGGATAATGCCAGCGACGGAAGCTTTGAGACAAGGACCATAGAGGAAGCTAAGAAGCTGATTGAGAACATGGTGTCTAGCAACAGTGTCAAAAATCTGGATATACACAGGATAAAATCAGCTGCAAAGAATAGTGACAAGAATGTTGAGGCCGAGACTGGTTCTGTACATGAAGTTTCATGGGTGCAACAAGCTACATACCAGGATGAGGATGAGATAGAATTTATGCTAGAGAAGCTCTTGAAAGAACAGCAAGAGATGACTGAGCGTTTGAATCTGAAATTGGATTTTCTCTGCAATGATTGGAATGGAAGGTTAGAAACCTTAGATGGTCATTTTCAGATGCTACGCACCCAAGCTTATCATACTGCAGAAGCTGTGAAGCAAGAAGCTTTGGTCAAAAAGAAAGCTGTGGAAAATGACAGGCACCAGGTTGATGACATCCTAGATATTGGATTTGAGAAAATACTTGAGCAGGAGAAGCTGGAAGAAGATGCTTTTCAAGTTGAAAGCTTTATTTCTATAGGCAGCTCGTACTAGTGACGACTGACGCAAACACCCGAGCATCGCTCGACATCATCACCTGAGAGTCGACCGATACAATCTGATATGTATCGATCGACACCACTTTTGGAATCAGATAAGTTTGTTCGAATTCAAACCATTCCGACTTTTCCGCTCAACACCCACATTCTCCCACCCTACTTCGAGTTAAAACAGCTGCCATCGATCGACAACAGCAAGGGAACATTGATCGACAGGAGAAGCAGAACATCGATCGACAGCAGAAGCAAGAGATGACTGATCGACATCCGCCCATGCCATGTCAAGTTAGTTTACCAGATCTTGATGCACACCGCTTGAAGGCAACTCGAAACCCATCTCAGGCTCCAGTTTTCTTCAACACAAGAGAGAAGATGAATCATCAATCTGCAGAAGCACCAATGCAAGGGAAATCAACCCTAGCTGAAACCTCTTTTGTTGAGAATGTCGATCGACGACATACCCCAGGTAACGAACGACAGCAAGGGGATGGATAAGAAACTGCCATAGAGAGTCAGGTAACGAAAGATGAGATTCCAGTTGAGACGAGAGTGAAATCTAGGAAACCCTATATTCCCAAGCACCTCAGGAGAGAAATTAACAAAGTGGAACTTGATGGATTTCACAAAAGGGTGAAGAGGGTTCCCAAGAATATGTCTTTCGAGGATGCATATTATAAGTGTTGGGGTCAAAATCGGTACGACGGAATCAATAGCCAAAACTCCCCGCAAAAATACAAAAGGAATAGTTTTATAAAACCCAAGAAGTCGTTTTATAAAACTCGAAGTCATTTATAAAACTCGAGAAGTCATTTTATAAAACTCGAAAAATCGTTTTATAAAACTCGAGAATCATTTTATAAAACTCGAGAAGCCGTTTTATAAAACTCGAAGATTGTTTTATAAAACTCGAGAAGCCGTTTTATAAAACTCAAAGATTGTTTTATAAAACTCGAAGATAGTTTTTTAAAACTCGAGAAGCCGTTTTATAAAACTCGAAGATCGTTTTATAAAACTCGAGAAGCCGTTTTATAAAACTCAAAGATCGTTTTATAAAACTCGAAGATCGTTTTATAAAACTCGAGAAGCCGTTTTATAAAACTCGAAGAATCATTTTATAAATCTCAAAGATCGTTTTATAAAACTCGAAAATCGTTTTATAAAACTCGAGAAGCCGTTTTATAAAACTCGAAGAATCGTTTTATAAAACTCGAAGATCGTTTTATAAAACTCGAAGATCGTTTTATAAAACTCGAAGATCGTTTTATAAAACTCGAAGATCGTTTTATAAAACTCGAAGATCGTTTTATAAAACTCGAGAAGCCGTTTTATAAAACTCAAAGAATCGTTTTATAAAACTCAAGGAATCGTTTTATAAAACTCGAAGATTGTTTTATAAAACTCGAAGATCGTTTTATAAAGCTCAAGGATCGTTTTATAAAACTCGAGAATCGTTTTACGAAACCGCAAAAAACCGAAACAGCCGTGAAACGCGAACTAGTCGCAACTAGTTCGCCCACCGGCGAACTAAGCCAAGCTGGCTTAGTTCGCCTATGGGCGAACTAGGAGGCCCTTGACTTGTTTGGCCACCGGCGAACTAACCCAGCTTGGCTTAGTTCGCCGATGGGCGAACTAGTCCATCTCGACTAGTTTGGCTTAGTTCGCCGGTGGGCGAACTAGTCCCACTTGACTAGTTCGCCCACCGGCGAACTAAGCCAGCCGGCTTAGTTCGCCGTTGGACGAACTAGAGACTTCCTGGACATCCCGAGCCTCGATCTCCCGCATCCCCGATTCGAAACTTACGTCTTTCGACACGGTCGCATTCTGAACCACGGCCGAAACGTCTCCCGTTCCATCTCGATCCGACCTATCGTTCGAGCTTTACGATAAAAATGTAAAACTTCGCTTTCTCGACAAAGAACTCGAGGAAATCGTATAAAACGGCAACGGTTAAACGAAACATCGAACATTGCCTAAACTATACAATTTATTCGAGATTTCTCATTAATATCTTAAAAAACGCGTTTTTAATAAAAACGCGTTGAGTAAATAGTAAGAAACGCATTTTTAATAAAAACGTCGAGTAAATCGTAAAACCTTATGATTAGCTCGAGGAATTTACTAAAAACGGCATCAGATCAAGAAACAATCCCGTACAAAGTCGGAAAACGGATTTATCGCAGAATGGCCCGGAAGGTCCTAAAACGCGATAAAAACCCATCTCGCTATCTTAACGGAATCTAACCTGAAGATACGATAAAGTTTTGACGGTTTACTCGCAGGAGGAAAATAAATGTCAAGTTTGAAGATAAAAGAAAGGTTTGAAGAAAAATAGAAGATTTCCGCGGAAGAAAAGGAAGGATCGAGAAAAATGGAAAATTCCCGATATAGTCAAATCTGGGCGAAATGGAAAGACCGAATGGCCAAGGCGAGGAGTATATAAAGAAGAGGTCTAAGGCAGAAGCAAGGGAAACGATTTTCAGAGCTCTCACCACCAAAACTAGCATTTAGGAATACTTCCGTTTTCTGTTAGCGAGCTGCGTCTCAATTTGGGGTTTTTCGTTCTTACGTTTTCGGCTCCTCTCTTTGTACCAGTTCTACGCAGATTCGGAATAAGAACCTCTTTGCTCTCGATTTTCGTTTATTCATTTAAAGTTTCTAAGTTTTTGTTATCTTAATCTTCGTTGTGCGGTTCTGTAGATAGCCGGTTCCTCTGGAAAGTTAGGGTTTTCCCGAAGTTTCTTTATTTACGATTATTTGACAGTAAGTGGATTTCGGTTCCCACAGTTTGGCGCTAGAAGGAGGGGGGGTCGGATCTATCTTACCCCGAAGCCGCAACATGTCAAACGAAGAAACGATGACCGGTGACAACCAAACTCGCAACGAACGCGATAACGTTGAAACAACACCACCACAAGGAGCGTCTGCGGCCAACGCTACAAACGCTAACGCCGAGACCCTCGAGAAGATGCTTTCCAAGTTTAAAAAAAAAATCGGAAGAGCAGGAAAAGCTCATTGGTTCGCTCGCGAAACGGGTAGAGACCCTAACCACGAAAACCCGAGCAATTCGCCCCCGCGGAACTACTAAGATCCGCGGAAGGAGGCTCGACTTTGGCGCTTCTATGGATCGTCCCAGAACCGAGCAGGTTAACTTACCGGAAAAGGATTCTGGAAAAAATAATCCTGACGCGACGCTGAACGAATTGGAGAAACCTCCTACTCACGAATAGGAGACCGAGGGCGACGGCATCGAAAAGGTTAACCTGGAGACAAGCGACCAGCCCGATTCGTCGGACGAAGACCCCGACGTCCATCCTAGGGAAGAAAGACTCGAAGTCCCCTGCCGGAGACTTCTCGCGAACGTTCTTTTACTGGAGACGAGGGAGAACTCGACTTCGCGCGATACGCAAAAACCGCCGAGGAGCGATCTCCAGTCACTCGCAGCAAACGCCGACAAGGTCGGAAAACTGTTAGCGGTCTGACCGAGATTCGCGATCTCCGCGAATACATCACCAAAACGGCCGCAGCGGTAAAAGCGGTGAATCTCAGATTCACCACGCTACCAGCGCCGCACCCGAGATTGATCGGCTACTGTATGAGTCTCGGAAAACGCCTTTCACGGCCTTCATCACCGAGATCAAACTGCCCGATCCCGGAAAACTTAAGGTGCCGTCTTACGATGGGACGTCCGATCCCAAAGCGCACCTACAAGCGTTCCAGATCACCATGGGACGAGCCAAGCTCAAGGACCACGAAAAAGACGCAGGCTACTGCCGCCTCTTCGTCGAAAACCTAGAAGGAGCCGCGCTCGAATGGTTCGCCAAACTTAGGCGGAATTCGATCGGAAGTTTCCGTCGAGTGGCTTCAGAATTCCTGAAGCAGTATTCGATGTTCATTAACCCGGAAACCTCCGATGCCGACCTTTGGAGCTTGGTGCAGAAGGAGGACGAATCTCTCCGCGATTTCATGAGCAGATTCAAACTCGTCATGGCTAGAGTTAGCGGAATCAGCGACAAAGCCGCCATCGACGCGCTAAGGAAATCGCTCTGGTATAAATCAAAATTCCGCAAGTGGATAACTCTCGAGAAACCGCGGACGATCCAGGATGCGCTCCATAAGGCTACTGACTTCATAACCATCGAAGAGGAGACAAAAATCCTGTCCGAGAAGCATAAGCCGACGCAAACATCCGCGAAGGATAACGCGTTCGAGCAGAAGCAGAAGAAGAGGAACTCTCGTAACGACAAATTCGTCCATCACGAGGTACAGAATCTCCAAGGGGCGCATTACTACGCCATCAACTCCGGTTCGGAGCAAGGGCGAACTACGGGTAACACGTGGACGAGAAATTCGAATTACGACGAGAATTCTTTCTGCGACCTCAACCAAACCCGCGGGCATTCCACCGTGAACTGCAAAGTTCTCGACACCAGACTTGCCGCAAAATTGGTCGCGGGAGAAATTTTTGAGATATCTAGTGTCAAGGATCTCATCCGCGATTCGGATCGCCTTCCGAAGCACGACAGGAACGCGCGAGCAGAAACTCCGCCTCAGGGAAACCAGTCAGGCAAAAAGCGCAGACGAAGATGAGACAAGAAGGGTAACGACGCTAACCGCCGAAAAATCAACATGATTATCGGCGAATCGCAATACTACAACGACACCGTCTCGTCTATAAAATCCTACCAACGCAAAGCCGAAACCGACTCGAGTTGGAAGGTGCCGACGGATGACTCTCCGAAAGGAGTGATCTCATTCGACGACACTGAAACCGGCGGAATCGACCAACCTCACGCTGATCCTCTCGTCATCGACTTAGTAATAAGCGATTTGGAAGTTGCTCGGATCTTGGTCGATACCGGAAGTACTGTCAATGTAATCTTCCGCAATACGCTAGCACGCATGGGAATCGATCTCTCGGAAGTCGAGCCGATTCCAAAACCGCTGACTAGTTTCTCCGGCGAGACGTCAATGACCCTGGGATCAATTCGACTACCGGTTGCCGCAAAAGAAGTGACGAAAATTGTTAACTTCGCGGTAGTCAATTTCCCGGCCATCTACAATGTAATCATGGGCACGCCTTGGATAAATTCCATGAAGGCGGTTCTGTCCACGTATCACTTAGGCATCAAATTCCCGACGCCTACGGGAGTCGCAGTAATTTGGGGATGCCAAAGACAATCGTGATCTTGCTTCCTGGCCGAACATAAGCTGAGGCAATTGGCGGTAGCAATCATGAAACCAAAACGGGCAAAGGTCACGCCACCGCCCGCAGAAGACGACCAGAAGCAAGCAAAGGCCGAGAAACCAGAAGTTTCCGCACCCATTGCTTCCATCCGACCGGAGGAGACAATCCCGGACAAAGACATCGATCCCGCAACTGAAGCGATCGAGAAGTCTGCGACAGCCGAGTAAGCACACTCGCGCAAACAATCAAAACTACGAGATGGCTTGATTTCCGAAAGGAATACGTAGGCAGCTCGCCTAAAGACGAGTTCCGCTATCCCCCCCCTTCCAAAACGGGGGGGGGGGGGGGAGTGGGTGAGTATACGAGTATTCGTATACTCCCAAATGTTTTTACAAAATTTCTTTTAGCTTTGTAATCAAAATTTTTTTGAAATTTTTAATAAAGACAAAGTTAGACTATCTCCGCTACTATCAGAAAACGTAAATCCGGAAAATCGCTTCTGCAGTAACAACTATTTACGTCTTTCTAAAAAACTTGCATATCAAAATATTTTTGGAAAGAACTGGCGAGACGTCGCCTAAACTCTCAAAGAAAAATATTTCCCCAAGTCCGTCCGCGACTATAAAAACACGAACGCTCGGCGATTGGCCCCGTCGAGCACGCTAGCCGTCCTAAACAAATGCACCGACCTATCGGTCCGCATACATCCGACGAGGATAAAATAGCGCGCTATAAAAGAAATCCAAATTTTTGGTCAGCACTTCCGGGAAACTTAGAAATTGTTCCCGGTGAGATGCTCGATTCCAACCATACGAATCGTATAAGCCGAGAACCTATCGCGGATTCTAAATCGGTATGGAGTCAGGTTAAAATCACAACGGGCAAAACGAAAGCCGACTAGTCACCGCACAGCCCCAATCCGAAAGTAAACCTAGGTCTTGCCCTAAACCCAACACACTGGTCGCTAACGTCTCAAGGCATGAATCGAGATCCTAAAGGCATGTCTCTTCGCCCACATCTAAACACTCGCGAAAATCGAAATCTCCCGAGTTAACGAATCGGACGATTTACACCAAGAGCTAGATACGAGACGACAACTCGTACTCTTCCCTCTACATCTAAAAACGAAATACAAAATTCCATACTTAAAAAATATTTTTTATTAAGAATGTCTTCGAATACACACCTCCCAGCGGTAGGGATTTAAAGCCGCCAACGGCCAGTCCCAGAAAAACAACGACGGAATAATAAAAACAAGAACATCACATAATGAAGTCATCAAACGCGGACTGGTCAACTTTGCCATCCACGTCCGAGATCCCAGGTCCAACTTCGACCGAATCCGGCGATACCACAATGGGATTCCATTGATCCCACATGCGCGCCTTAAGGTCTAAAATTTTGGGCTGCATATCTTTCCCGATTAAGGCTTTCCCGCCGCGCGGAGAATTCCTTAGCAAACAAATACCCTTCATTCTGAGTTAGGGATAGCCCGTGAAAAATCCTGCGACATTCGCGATAATCATCATGCTCCTGTTGAACAACTTCGGCATCCGAACAACCGGTTGCAAATCGCTCACGACGAACCTTCATCTCCTCGGAAACCTCTCGTTTGCCCGCACGACGAGCACGACGAATCCTTTGGTCAGAGAGCTCCTTGGCACGACGAGATCTAGCCGCGCACTCATCCCTCACGCGAGCAACCTCCCTCGATACCACTTCTTCGGCTTGGTTGGCCTCGACCTCTGCCCGAAGACGAGCAACTTATTTTTCGGCCATGTTCGCTCGAAACTCGGCAAGGCGAGCTTCAGCGGTATGGCTGTCTAGGGCTCGGCTCATGACAAGGAAACCCTACCAAAGAAAAGAATTAAGCGATATCATTAAAACTGCTCGAAAAAGAAAACGATAAACACACGTACCTCCTTAGCTTTCTCAGACCCCCTAATAAACTCTGGGACTTGATCATGGTCGATGTCCGGAAAATGGGAGGTCGATGATCCGCCCGCCTTCGTCCAGACGCCTTCTTCTGTCTGACTATCAAGGAAGTCCTTGAGAATATTGTCAGGAGAAGCCGCGCGTTCAGAATCATCATCTCGACAATCGGATTTTTATCCCTTCGGAAGCTTGATTTGCCACTCCTCATCGAGGGAACATACGGAATAAACTCCCCGATAAACGGATCCTCTTCATAAATCGGAGAATTCGCAAAGAGTCGAGATCGGAAGAGGGCAACCGCCTGGCGGATGCGTTGCGGAGAAAAACTGCACCAACCGACTTCACCACATTTGAGAGAAGTGGTGATGTTCTGGAGATCCGTGGGATACAGAGGCAAAGGGTTGGTCAATGCGCAAAAACAGAAACGAATAAAAAAAATAATAATAACAATAATAAGAGGAAGAGGATTCGTATGAACTCGGTTCGCATACCTTTCCGACCCCACGTGGTCGTAAAAAGTGGAATGCAACCCTCCTCGACTGACGCACCGTCGATTCGAACGTAGAAGAAATTTTTCTTCCAACAAGTAGAAAGCGTTGAGCAGCCCGTAACAATTGCGTCACGAGGGCATAGAATTATCCTCTGCGATTGCCCTGTGGGCTTCAACAGACTCTCGAGATGATCAACGTTAAGGGTAATTCCCTGCTCGTAACTCAGCGTCAGGAGACCAACGAGTTGCTTTAAACCAGGGGGGAGTCAGCTGACTGATCGATAGCCCCAGCCTGTGAAGGTAATGAACAATGATTTCCGGGATCGGAAACCATAAGTGGCATTGTTGCAAGAAAATGTTGTAACATGTGAAAAAACCCTCGGGCGCATCCTTGTTGCCCTCCCCGGCAAGTGGGAGAAGAAACTCTACAGCCTCTGGAACTCGGCAAAATTCAAGCATGTAATCGATACTGTTAAAAAGAGCCAAGCTCGGATATCCGGAAGTTTGATCGACGTCCGACAGAGCTGGAACCCAAGTCCCAGGCCTAGCGGACCCCGACTCATCTCCCAACGCCCAAAAAGCCTCGTGGTCCGTCTGATCGATTAACGGGGATGAATACTCTTCTTTCGGCGTTGAAACTGGAGGCTGCGAGCTCGTTCCCTAAGAATTGCGAAAATTGGAACTGGTCTAGGAACGAGTCTTTCTTCCTGAAAACATGTTTGAAGATTCTCAGAGAAAGTAGAGAGAAATATTCCTTGGATAAGTTGTAGAAGATGGGGTAAAGAATTCAAAATTTTACTCCATCTACTTATAGGAAAGAATTTTACTATTCACTCTTGGACTTTTGGCCATTAAAGTTCCGCCTAATTCTACCAAACTCGCCAAACAAGGTCAATCCACTCGCAAGAAGTCGTTTTATAAAACTCGAAGAATCGTTTTATAAAACTCGAGAATCGTTTTATAAAACTCGAGAAGTCGTTTTATAAAACTCGAGAATCATTTTATAAAACTCGAGAAGCCGTTTTATAAAACTCGAAGATCGTTTTATAAACCTTGAGAAGCCGTTTTATAAAACTCAAAGATCATTTTATAAAACTCAAAGATCGTTTTATAAAACTCGAGAAGCCGTTTTATAAAACTCGAAGATCGTTTTATTAAACTCGAGAAGCCGTTTTATAAAACTCGAAGAATCGTTTTATAAAACTCAAAGATCGTTTTATAAAACTCGAAGATCGTTTTATAAAACTCGAGAAGCCATTTTATAAAACTCGAAGAATTGTTTTATAAAACTCAAAGATCGTTTTATAAAACTCGAAGATCGTTTTGTAAAACACGAAGATCGTTTTATAAAACTCGAGAAGCCATTTTATAAAACTCAAAGAATCGTTTTATAAAACTCAAAGAATCGTTTTATAAAACTCGAAGATAGTTTATAAAACTCGAAGATTGTTTTATAAAGCTCGAAGATCGTTTTATAGAACTCGAGAATCGTTTTACGAAACCGCAAAAAACCGAAACAGCCGTAAAACGCGAACTATTCGCAACTAGTTCTCCCACCGGCGAACTAGCAGGCCCTTGACTAGTTTGCCCACCGGCGAACTAAGCCAGCCGGCTTAGTTCGCCGTTTGACGAACTAGAGACTTCCTGGACGTCCCGAGCCTTGATCTCCCGCATACCCGATTCAAAACTTACGTCTTTCGACACGGTCGCATTCTGAACCACGGCCGAAACGTCTCCCGTTCCATCTCGATCCGACCTATCGTTCGAGTTTTACGATAAAAACCGTAAAACTTCGCTTTCTCGACAAAGAACTCGAGGAAATCGTATAAAACGGGAATAGTTAAACGAAACACCAAACATTGCCTAAACTATACGATTTATTCGAGATTTCTCGTTAAAATCTTAAAAAACGCGTTTTTAATAAAAACGCATTGAGTAAATCGTAAGAAACGCGTTTTTAATAAAAACGCGTTGAGTAAATCGTAAGAAACACATTTTTAATAAAAACGTCGAGTAAATCTTACAACCTTATTATTAGCTCGAGGAATTTACTCAAAACGGCATCAGATCAGGAAACGATCCCGTACAAAGTCGGAAAACGGATTTATCGCAAAACGGCCCGGAAGGTCCTAAAACGCGATAAAAACCCATCTCGCGATCTTTACAGAATCTAACCCAAAGATACGATAACGTTTTGACGGTTTACTCGCAAGAGGAAAATAAATGTCAAGTTTGAAGATAAAAGGAACGTTTGAAGAAAAATAGAAGATTTCCGCGGAAGAGAAGGAAGGATCGAGAAAAATGGAAAATTCCCGATATAGTCAAATCTGGGCAAAATGGAAAGACCGAATGGCCAAGGCGAGGAGTATACAAATAAGAGGTCTAGGGCAGAAGCAAGGGACACGATTTTAAGAGCTCTCACCACCAAAACTAGCATATAGGAATATTTCCGTTTTCTGTTAGCGAGCTGCGTCTCAATTAGGGTTTTTTCGTTCTTAAGTTTTCGGCTACTCTCTTTGTACCAGTTCTACGCAGATTCGGAATAAGAACCTCTTTGCTCTCGATTTTTGTTTATTCATTTAAAGTTTCTAAGTTTTTGTTATCTTAATCTTCGTTGTGCGGTTCTGCAGATAGCCGGTTCCTCTGGAAACTTAGGGTTTTCCCAAAGTTTCCTTATTTACGATTATTTGACAGTAGGTGGATTTCGGTTCCCACAATAAGTACAGACTTGGCAATTTCTTCAGAGAAAGCAGAAAGACAGATAAGGACATTGAGCTGCTATTCAGTAGGGTATGTCGTAAGCCTAATAGAACTCTGAAGAAGGAGCAAGATCCAGGGAAGTTCCTGATTCCATGCTCTATACATAACCATGATTTGCCAACCGCCCTCTGCAATACTGGATCTGCAATCAGCATCATGGCAATAGACACTGCTGAAGTAATAGGATTAGAGGTGGAACCTTCTAAAGATAGTTTCACTTTCGCAGACAACTCTAGAGTTGATTCAGCAAGCATCATAAGGAATGTTAAAGTGGAGATAGGGGACTGCACTGTTCCAGTGGACTTTCATGTCATGGAGATTAAACCAGGCACAAAAAATTCACTTCTCTTTGGAAGAGCATTAATGGCTACAGTGAGAGCAGTTTGTGATCTTAAGAAGAACAGGATGTGCCTGACTAATGTTGACGCAACTGTCTTCTATGATCCTATGGAAAAGAAGACGATGAGAAGTTTATTTCATGCATAGAGATGTTTGAAGATCCAGCACCTAAAGATGGTTCAAACCGCGAGTCAGCAAAGCCAGAATCAACATCAATCGACAATCACCATTCAGCATCGGTCGACAAGCAGCCTTCAGAATCGATCGATACGAAGCATTCAGCATCGATCGATACCCTCTGTATTTTAGAACAGACCGAGACTGAAAAGTCTAAGTCTGGGGGAAGGACAAGGAGTAGGAAGAAGAAAAAGAACAGGAATGCAGATGAAGATTTCCTATCACTTGTTCCTTCACAAGGTCACGAGGGAAGTCTTGAGTATAAAGTGCGCTGCAGAGGAAGTTCTGAACCTTTTGCCAACGTTAAAGTGCTATGTGATCCAGAGCTGAGAGATAAAGGAGAGGTATCTGCCAGAGATTTTACCAAACTACATCAACAAAATGAGTAAGAGAGACACCGAGACTTGTTCTGGAGCAAGTTCACATCCTCACTCAGACTAAATCGGATCTCTAGAAGTCAAGCTAATGATTAAAAATAAGCGCTCAGTGGGAGGCAACCCACTGTTAGGTAATTTTCAATATGGTTTTATTTTCATTTATTACTGATATTTTATTTTCTAAGGATTTCAGGTATTAGGAAAAAAATTCAAGGAAGATGTGTTCTGCGCCAGCTATCGACAGACAACCGGCCGGTGTCACTCGACAGACCATCACAAGTATTGATCGATACTCACATCAACGCAGGTATACAATCTTCCTTTGTTAAATATTTTCCTTCTGGTTTATTGTCCCACCAATATTAGGCTGTATAACATTGGTCACAGTGCTATTTAAGTCTGGGGGAGGTTCTACTAATATTATGTTTGAGTTAGATATTTATAATAAAAACCCGAGTAGACGATTTCCTTGGATATCGACCGATTAGAACATGCCGTTATCGATTGACAGTACATCACTTACATCGACCGATGGTAACTCTTTTTCATCGATCGATACTTAAACCGGTCAGGTATATCGATCTTACTTGTTAAATTTCGTACTTCTCCTTTATGATTTTTACCTTACCACCGACTGTGTTACACTGGGGACAGTGTAATTTACGTCTGGGGGATTACTAACGTATATCTACTTTATGAGTCTTATTTAAAATTTATTTGAAAATGTTTTTATTGAGTCAAGAAGGGGATTATGATCTATTTCGATTTATTACTTGTCATCTAACCACTCTTTAGACCAGTCTTAGATTTACTGACTGCAGAAGTACTAAATATACTAAAGTGGATCAACCTGTCAACTATGTTTGCACTTTCTGAGAATGTTTGAAGGAACCAAAGCTGACCTCCAACCTAATATTGACTTGATTTTCTTGTCTCGGGGCTTGGTATACAAGGGATTGGAATCCTCCTGCAAGTCTGAAAGGTACAATTCTGTAAATTTTTTGTTTCCTTCTCTCCTTCCTTTGGCATCTAAAAAGAGAAAATTAAAAAGATTGAGATGATTTCCTGAGAGGCAGAGGCAGAGGTACATTACCCATGACCCCACTATTCTAAATCAAAGGAATGATCACACATTGTGGAAGCGAGGGAGAGGTAAATTACCTATGACCTCACTATTTGCCTAGACTTTGTCAAAAGAGCTACAAAAAGTAGAAAGATCAATAAGATAAACAACAGTTGTTCATTGGGATTAATATAAAAAAAAAAAAAATTGGGATTCAGAGAAGGGAGATATAGGGAGAAAAGAAACCAAAATAAGACTGCCTATTTACTCAGAAACTTGTTTGAGTTGAATCCAAGTGTTCCTTGATCGATACTCCCAAGGTACAGCCTGCCTTTTATTTTATGTAAGAAATGAGGTTAGTAGAGAGGATTGTCGGACAGGATCTGGTGAGTTGTTGACTAGGTGAATTTGGTTGCTCGACTGACACACCGTCGATTCGAACGTAGAAGAAATTTTTCTTCCAACAAGTAGAAAGCGTTGAGCAGCCCGTAACAATTTCGTCACGAGGGCATAGAATTATCCTCTGCGATTGCCCTGTGGGCTTCAACAGACTCTCGAGATGATCAACGTTAAGGGTAATTCCCTGCTCGTAACTCAGCGTCAGGAGACCAACAAGTTGCTTTAAACCAGGGGGGAGTCAGCTGACTGATCGATAGCCCCAGCCTGTGAAGGTAATGAACAATGATTTCCGGGATCGGAAACCATAAGTGGCATTGTTGCAAGAAAATGTTGTAACATGTGAAAAAACCCTCGGGCGCATCCTTGTCGCCCTCCCCGGCAAGTGGGAGAAGAAACTCTACAGCCTCTGGAACTCGGCAAAATTCAAGCATGTAATCGATACTGTTAAAAAGAGCCAAGCTCGGATATCCGGAAGTTTGATCGACGTCCGACAGAGCTGGAACCCAAGTCCCAGGCCTAGCGGACCCCGACTCATCTCCCAACGCCCAAAAAGCCTCGTGGTCCGTCTGATCGATTAACGGGGATGAATACTCTTCTTTCGGCGTTGAAACTGGAGGCTGCGAGCTCGTTCCCTAAGAATTGCGAAAATTGGAACTGGTCTAGGAACAAGTCTTTCTTCCTGAAAACATGTTTGAAGATTCTCAGAGAAATTAGAGAGAAAAATTCCTTGGATAAGTTGTAGAAGATGGGGTAAAGAATTCAAAATTTTACTCCATCTACTTATAGGAAAGAATTTTACTATTCACTCTTGGACTTTTGGCCATTAAAGTTCCGCCTAATTCTACCAAACTCGCCAAACAAGGTCAATCCACTCGCAAGAAGTCGTTTTATAAAACTCGAAGAATCGTTTTATAAAACTCGAGAATCGTTTTATAAAACTCGAGAAGTCGTTTAATAAAACTCGAGAATCATTTTATAAAACTCGAGAAGCCGTTTTATAAAACTCGAAGATCGTTTTATAAACCTCGAGAAGCCGTTTTATAAAACTCAAAGATCATTTTATAAAACTCGAAGATCGTTTTATAAAACTCGAGAAGCCGTTTTATAAAACTCGAAGATCGTTTTAGTAAACTCGAGAAGCCGTTTTATAAAACTCGAAGAATCGTTTTATAAAACTCAAAGATCGTTTTATAAAACTCGAAGATCGTTTTATAAAACTCGAGAAGCCATTTTATAAAACTCGAAGAATTGTTTTATAAAACTAAAAGATCGTTTTATAAAACTCGAAGATCGTTTTATAAACACGAAGATCATTTTATAAAACTCGAGAAGCCATTTTATAAAACTCAAAGAATCGTTTTATAAAACTCAAAGAATCGTTTTATAAAACTCGAAGATCGTTTATAAAACTCGAAGATCGTTTTATAAAGCTCGAAGATCGTTTTATAGAACTCGAGAATCGTTTTACGAAACCGCAAAAAACCGAAACAGCCGTAAAACGCGAACTATTCGCAACTAGTTCTCCCACCGGCGAACTAAGCCAAGCTGGCTTAGTTCGCCGATGGGCGAACTAGGAGGCCCTTGACTAGTTTGCCCACCGGCGAACTAAGCCAAGCTGGCTTAGTTCGCCGTTTGACGAACTAGAGACTTCCAGGACGTCCCGAGCCTTGATCTCCCGCATACCCGATTCAAAACTTACGTCTTTCGACACGGTCGCATTCTGAACAACGGCTGAAACGTCTCCCGTTCCATCTCGATCCGACCTATCGTTCGAGTTTTACGATAAAAACCGTAAAACTTCGCTTTCTCGACAAAGAACTCGAGGAAATCGTATAAAACGGTAACGGTTAAACGAAACACCAAACATTGCCTAAACTATACGATTTATTCGAGATTTCTCGTTAAAATCTTAAAAAACGCGATTTTAATAAAAACGCATTGACTAAATCGTAAGAAACGCGTTTTTAATAAAAACGCGTTGAGTAAATCGTAAGAAACACATTTTTAATAAAAACGTCGAGTAAATCTTACAACCTTATTATTAGCTCGAGGAATTTACTAAAAACGGCATCAGATCAGGAAACGATCCCATACAAAGTCGGAAAACGGATTTATCGCAAAACGGCCCAGAAGGTCCTAAAACGCGATAAAAACCCATCTCGCGATCTTAACAGAATCTAACCCAAAGATACGATAACGTTTTGACGGTTTACTCGTAGGAGGAAAATAAATGTCAAGTTTGAAGATAAAAGGAACGTTTGAAGAAAAATAGAAGATTTCCGCGGAAGAAAAGGAAGGATCGAGAAAAATGGAAAATTCCCGATATAGTCAAATCTGGGCAAAATGGAAAGACCGAATGGCCAAGGCGAGGAGTATACAAATAAGAGGTCTAGGGCAGAAGCAAGGGACACGATTTTAAGAGCTCTCACCACCAAAACTAGCATTTAGGAATATTTCCGTTTTCTGTTAGCGAGCTGCGTCTCAATTAGGGTTTTTTCGTTCTTAAGTTTTCGGCTACTCTCTTTGTACCACTTCTACGCAGATTCGGAATAAGAACCTCTTTGCTCTCGATTTTTGTTTATTCATTTAAAGTTTCTAAGTTTTTGTTATCTTAATCTTCGTTGTGCGGTTCTGCAGATAGCCGGTTCCTCTGGAAACTTAGGGTTTTCCCAAAGTTTCCTTATTTACGATTATTTTACAGTAGGTGGATTTCGGTTCCCACAATAAGTACAGACTTGGCAATTTCTTCAGAGAAAGCAGAAAGACAGATAAGGACATTGAGCTGCTATTCAGTAGGGTATGTCGTAAGCCTAATAGAACTCTGAAGAAGGAGCAAGATCCAGGGAAGTTCCTGATTCCATGCTCTATACATAACCATGATTTGCCAACCGCCCTCTGCAATACTGGATCTGCAATCAGCATCATGGCAATAGACACTGCTGAAGTAATAGGATTAGAGGTGGAACCTTCTAAAGATAGTTTCACTTTCGCAGACAACTCTAGAGTTGATTCAGCAAGCATCATAAGGAATGTTAAAGTGGAGATAGGGGACTGCACTGTTCCAGTGGACTTTCATGTCATGGAGATTAAACCAGGCACAAAAAATTCACTTCTCTTTGGAAGAGCATTCATGGCTACAGTGAGAGCAGTTTGTGATCTTAAGAAGAACAGGATGTGCCTGACTAATGTTGATGCAACTGTCTTCTATGATCCTATGGAAAAGAAGACGATGAGAAGTTTATTTCATGCATAGAGATGTTTGAAGATCCAGCACCTAAAGATGGTTCAAACCGCGAGTCAGCAAAGCCAGAATCAACATCAATCGACAATCACCATTCAGCATCGGTCGACAAGCAGCCTTCAGAATCGATCGATACGAAGCATTCAGCATCGATCGATACCCTCTGTATTTTAGAACAGACCGAGACTGAAAAGTCTAAGTCTGGGGGAAGGACAAGGAGTAGGAAGAAGAAAAAGAACAGGAATGCAGATGAAGATTTCCTATCACTTGTTCCTTCACAAGGTCACGAGGGAAGTCTTGAGTATAAAGTGCGCTGCAGAGGAAGTTCTGAACCTTTTGCCAACGTTAAAGTGCTATGTGATCCAGAGCTGAGAGATAAAGGAGAGGTATCTGCCAGAGATTTTACCAAACTACATCAACAAAATGAGTAAGAGAGACACCGAGACTTGTTCTGGAGCAAGTTCACATCCTCACTCGGACTAAATCGGATCTCTAGAAGTCAAGCTAATGATTAAAAATAAGCGCTGAGTGGGAGGCAACCCACTGTTAGGTAATTTTCAATATGGTTTTATTTTCATTTATTACTGATATTTTCTTTTCTAAGGATTTCAGGTATTAGGAAAAAGATTCAAGGAAGATGTGTTCTGCGCCAGCTATCGACAGACAACCGGCCGGTGTCACTCGACAGACCATCACAAGTATTGATTGATACTCACATCAACGCAGGTATACAATCTTCCTTTGTTAAATATTTTCCTTCTGGTTTATTGTCCCACCAATATTAGGCTGTATAACATTGGTCACAGTGTTATTTAAGTCTGGGGGAGGTTCTACTAATATTATGTTTGAGTTAGATATTTATAATAAAAACCCGAGTAGACGATTTCCTTGGATATCGACCGATTAGAACATGCCGTTATCGATTGACAGTACATCACTTACATCGACCGATGGTAACTCTTTTTCATCGATCGATACTTAATCCGGTCAGGTATATCTATCTTACTTGTTAAATTTCGTACTTCTGCTTTATGATTTTTACCTTACCACCGACTGTGTTACACTGGGGACAGTGTAATTTAAGTCTGGGGGATTACTAACGTATATCTACTTTATGAGTCTTATTTAAAATTTATTTGAAAATGTTTTTATTGAGTCAAGAAGGGGATTATGATCTATTTCGATTTATTACTTGTCATCTAACCACTCTTTAGACCAGTCTTAGATTTACTGACTGCAGAAGTACTAAATATACTAAAGTGGATCAACCTGTCAACTATGTTTGCACTTTCTGAGAATGTTTGAAGGAACCAAAGCTGACCTCCAACCTAATATTGACTTGATTTTCTTTTCTCGGGGCTTGGTATACAAGGGATTGGAATCCTCCTGCAAGTCTGAAAGGTACAAGTCTGTAAATTTTTTGTTTCCTTCTCTCCTTCCTTTGGCATCTAAAAAGAGAAAAATAAAAAGATTGAGATGATTTCCTGAGAGACAGAGGCAGAGGTACATTACCCATGACCCCACTATTCTAAATCAAAGGAATGATCACACATTGTGGAAGCGAGGGAGAGGTAAATTACCTATGACCCCACTATTTGCCTAGACTTTGTCAAAAGAGCTACAAAAAGTAGAAAGATCAATAAGATAAACATCAGTTGTTCATTGGGATTAATATAAAAAAAATAAAAAATTGGGATTCAGAGAAGGGAGATATAGGGAGAAAAGAAACCAAAATAAGACTGCCTATTTACTCAGAAACTTGTTTGAGTTGAATCCAAGTGTTCCTTGATCGATACTCCCAAGGTACAGCCTGCCTTTTATTTTATGTAAGAAATGAGGTTAGTAGAGAGGATTGTCGAACAGGATCTGTTGAGTTGTTGACTAGGTGAATTTGGTTGCTATACTAGGATATTGTATAATGTACTTCTAAGGTTAGGATGTTTATGATTTGGTTTGCACTACTAGAGAGATGGTGACTGAGTTTTTAAAATCTTTTGTGTCCCTGCTGTTTTCAAATCTCTTTCAGAGACATTGCCTGTATGTTTTGCTTGAGGACAAGCAAAAGGGTAAGTCTGGGGGAGTTGATATACCATGATTTTGACCCACTTTTAGTCATGGTATTGATATGTTTTTATGTATTTACAGGTTCATGTACGGTCTGGAGAAATTTGGTGATTTTGGTATCTTTTGGAGCTTTTAAGTGCAGAACTGCGCAGACGCGTCAGATGTTTAGATATGTATGGAGACCTTCCCATGGTGTGATTGAGACCATATTTTGACAAAAGATATAGCTTTGAGTTAGCTTTCCAATTCCACCGGTTTGGGGTCAATCCAACGGTTAGATCAAACGTTATGCCCATTTTACTGAAGAGTGGTCAGTCTGCCTCGCGAGAGAAAGCTGTCGAGAAGAGGAATGCATATCGATCGATGAGAGACACTTCATATAGATCGATATGGATGCCAAAATGCGGGCCGAGTATATTTCGTGACCAACTGAAACCCAGAAGAAACCTAAATTACCAGAATGCCCTTGGACTACCAGAAACCCTATTTATGTTATTTGCAAGCCATTGTTGACGACTACACGCTATCTACGCTTTCTTTTCATCTTTTGTTTTGATTGTTCTTAGTGAGGAGAGAAGAGGGGAACTCCTTCAGAGTCCTCTTGGAACTCCATTGGAATTATCTTTATTTTCTTATTATATTATTATTCAGACTATGATTTGTGTTTCTTCTATCATGTCTGAGTAGTTCATCTTGTTAGGTTTAGGGATTTCATGAGCTTAATGTTAAACTGAATATCAATTAGGATTTCTAGAATATCTGTAGATCTCTACACCAGGGTGATTTGTAATACTAGGATCTTGTGGGAACCGAAATCCACCTACTGTAAAATAATCGTAAATAAGGAAACTTCGGGAAAATCCTAAGTTTCCAGAGGAACCGGCTATCTGCAGAACCGCACAACGAAGATTAAGACAACGATAAACTTAGAATTTAAAAAAGAATAAACGAAAATCGAGAGAAAAGAGGTTCTTATTCCGAATCTGCGTAGAACTGGTACAAAAGAATGGCCGAAAAGCTTAAGAACGAAAAACCCTAGTTGAGACGGAAAACGGAAATATTCCTAATTGCTAATTTTGGTGGCGAGAGCTCTGAAAATCGTGTCCCTTGCTTCTGCCCTAGACCTCTTATTTATATACTCCTCGCCTTGGTCGTTCAGTCTTTCCATTTCGCCCAGATTTGACTATATCGGGAATTTTCCATTTTTCTCGATCCTTCCTTTTCTTCTGTGGAAATCTTCTATTTTTCTTCAAACCTTCCTTTTATCTTCAAACTTGACATTTATTTTCCTTCTGCGAGTAAACCGTCAAAACGTTATCGTATCTTCGGGTTAGATTCCGTTAAGATCGCAAGATGGGTTTTTATCGCGTTTTAGGACCTTCCGGGCCTTTCTGCGATAAATCCGTTTTCCGACTCTGTACGCGATCGTTTCCTGATCTGATGCCATTTTTAGTAAATTCCTCGAGCTAATCGTAAGGTTTTACGATTTGCTCGACGTTTTTATTAAAAACGCGCTTTTTACGATTTACTCGACTTTTTTATTAAAAACGCGTTTTTTATGATTTCAACGAGAAATCTCGAATAAATCGTATAGTTTAGGCAATGTTTGGTGTTTCGTTTAACAGTTGCCGTTTTATACGATTTCCTCGAGTTATTTGTCGAGAAAGAAAAGTTTTACAGTTTTTATCGTAAAACTCGAACGATAAGTCGGATCGAGATGGAACGGGAGACGTTTCGGCCGTGGTTCAGAACACGACCATGTTGAAAGACGTAAGTTTCGAATCGGGGATGCGGGAGATCGAGGCTCGGGACATCCAGGAAGTCTCTAGTTCATCCAACGGCCAACTAAGCCGAGCTAGCTTAGTTCGCCTGTGGGCGAACTAGTCGGGACGGGACTAGTTCGCCCAACTGCGAACTAAGACGAGCTGGCTTAGTTCGCCCGTGGGCGAACTATTCGGGACGAGACTAGTTCGCCCATGGGCGAACTAAGCCAGGCCGGCTTAGTTCGCCGGTGGGCGAACTAGTCATGTGCCTCATAGTTCGCCGGTGGGCGAACTAGTTTCGACTAGTTCGCGTTTTACGGCTGTTTCGGTTTTTTGCGGTTTCGTAAAACGATTCTCGGGTTTTATAAAACGGCTTCTTGAGCTTTATAAAATGATCTTCGAGTTTTATAAAACGGCTTCTCGAGTTTTATAAAACGATCTTCGAGTTTTATAAAACGGCTTCTCGAGTTTTATAAAATGATCTTCGAGTTTTATAAAACGGCTTCTCAAGTTTTATAAAACGGCTTCTCTAGTTTTATAAAACGATCTTCGAGTTTTATAAAACGGCTTTTCGAGTTTTATAAAACGATCTTCGAGTTTTATAAAACGCTTTCTCGAGTTTTATAAAACGATCTTCAAGTTTTATAAAACGATCTTCGAGTTTTATAAAACGGCTTCTCGAGTTTTATAAAACGATCTTCGAGTTTTATAAAACGGCTTTTCGAGTTTAATAAAACGATCTTCGAGTTTTATAAAACGGTTTCTCGAGTTTTATAAAACGATCTTCGAGTTTTATAAAATGATTCTGCGAAATTTATAAAACGATTCTCGAGTTTTATAAAACAATTCTGCGAGTTTTATAAAACGATTCTCGAGTTTTATAAAACGATTCTGCGAGTTTTATAAATGGCTTCGAGTTTTATAAAACGACTCCTCGGGTTTTATAAAACTATTCCTTTTGTATTTTTGCGGGGAGTTTTGGCTATTGATTCCGTCGTACCGATCTTGACCCCAACAGTTAGCCCCCCCAGCTCGTAAGAATCGTGAGGTTCTTGCGAGTGGATTGAGCTCGTTTGGCGAGTTTGGTAGAATTAGGCGGAACTTTAATGGCCAAAAGTCCAAGGGTGAGTAGTAAAATTCTTCCCTATAAGTATATGGCGTGAATTTTTCAAGTGTTTCACTCACTCCTCCATAACTTGCTTAAGCTTTAGGAAGCCTTCTCTCTACCTTTTCCCTTGGATCCTTTTTCTTTCGACTATCTAATATGTCTTTCGGAACGGAAAGTTTCAGATTATGCTCATGCATCAATCTTTGATCCGAGCAACCTTGATGTTTCCAGCGGCTGTCCTCTTCCCGAGCCGGTCTTTCAACGTTTCTTTACGACCAAGGAAGAGTTTGCAGACTACTGTTTAGCCGTGAGCGCCGCGGAGGTACTGCCTCCGAATTTCTGGGTTCCGAAGAAAGATAAACCTTGGAAGAAAACAGTATGCATGAGCACGAGCACTGTTGGTTCTCTCAGATATTTGAGAAATATATATGCGATCCCTGAGTCGGTTCAGTTTCGCATCCCTGTCCAGGGTCAGGGTGCCGAGGATCCGCCTCCGGGTTATTTTACGTGCTACGAAGCTTTTCTGTTGACCTGCCAGCTATAGTTCCCTATTCCTCGAGCCATTTACGAATTCTTGGACAGGTTTGGAGTACCATTCGGCCAACTACGCCCTAGTGGCTTACAGCACCTTATCTGGATTCTGGTGTTGGGATACGAACGCGGAATGTCCCTTGATGCGGATTATCTTTCGTCTATGTTAACATTCAAGGGAAGAAAGGATGGTTTTTACTTAGCCCCCCGGCGGGACATGACGGTTGTTGGCGGGCTTGCCTCGAATGATCACGATTGGATTTACCGATTCTTTTAAGTCAAAATCGACAGCGCATTGGTGGAGGAGAGTTGTATTCCTTTGATTAGGGCTGCGTGGGCGACAAACGGTATTCCATTAACGTGATACCCATATCCATATAGATATAGGTTTTAACTTTTTCGTTTGTTTCGCAGTGCCTGCCCTCTCGATGCCGATGCTTGAGGATTTTCCGGAGGTTATGAATCTTCTACGTGGCGGCCCACTTCATTGGGGGTATTTTTCTCCGAAAAGGATCCGTCGTGCCGTCGCCTATTATTCGTCCGGTTTTTCTTGTGACGGTCATGCTGATTTTAAGGTGGGCGATGATGCGGAGGAGAGGGAAAGGTCTAGATCTCCGTAGGATAGAGAAGTTCCAATCGATCGTGGTCGGGCATCTGACGAGGATATCAATATCGAAGATCTTATTGACTTTTTGCCCTCCGAATTTGATCCGGCCGAGACGTCATCCCGAGGACCAGCTGACACACCGTTTGCGAAAGCGTCGAGGCTTTTCAACAAGGTCTGCCTATTCTTTATTATTATTTATATACGTTTTTATAAAGGATGTTTGTTCCGTTTTGCAGGGTCTTCGCTTTATGAGCGAAGCGGTGAGCGCGGATAGTGCGGAACTTCGCAGGGCGAATGGCAATTTCCGCGAGTGTCGGGGCGTAGTTGGGGGTTTGCATCTTACCCAGGAGCCGGACTATTCGTATGAGGCTGCGATTGCGAAGCAGAAGAAGCGTCTAGCTAAGAGAGAGAAGAAGAAGAACGGATTCGCCAATCCTGGGAAGCATATGTGGGATCAGTGGGACCCTATCGTTAAGATCGCAAGATGGGTTTTTATCGCGTTTTAGGACCTTCCGAGCCGTTCTGCGATAAATCCGTTTTCCGACTTTGTACGGGATCGTTTCCTGATCTGATGCCTTTTTTAGTAAATTCATCGAGCTAATCGTAAGGTTTTACGATTTACTCGACGTTTTTTATTAAAAACGCGCTTTTTACGATTTACTCGACTTTTTTATTAAAAACGCGTTTTTTATGATTTCAACGAGAAATCTCGAATAAATCGTATAGTTTAGGCAATGTTCAGTGTTTCGTTTAACCGTTGCCGTTTTAAATGATTTCCTCGAGTTCTTTGTCGAGAAAGCGAAGTTTTACGGTTTTTATCGTAAAACTCGAATGATAGGTCGGATCGAGATGGAATGGGAGACGTTTCGGCCGTGGTTCAGAACGCGACCATGTTGAAAGACGTAAGTTTCGAATCGGGGATGCGGGAGATCGAGGCTCGGGACATCCAGGAAGTCTCTAGTTCGTCCAACGGCGAATTATGCCTAGCTGGCTTAGTTCGCCGGTGGGCGAACTAGTCGAGATGGACTAGTTCGTGTTTTTTTGCTGTTTCGGGTTTTTGCGGTTTCGTAAAACAATTCTCGAGTTTTATAAAACGGCTTCTTGAGCTTTATAAAACGATCTTCGAGTTTTATAAAACGGCTTCTCGAGTTTTATAAAACGATCTTCGAGTTTTATAAAACGGCTTCTCGAGTTTTATAAAACGATCTTCGAGTTTTATAAAATGGTTTCTCGAGTTTTATAAAACAATCTTCAAGTTTTATAAAACGATCTTCGAGTTTTATTAAACGGCTTCTCAAGTTTTATAAAACGATCTTTGAGTTTTATAAAACGGCTTCTTGAGTTTTATAAAACGATCTTCGAGTTTTATAAAACGGTTTCTCGAGTTTTATAAAACGATTTCGAGTTTTATAAAACTGTTTCTCGAGTTTTATAAAACGATATTCGAGTTTTATAAAATGATTATGCGAGTTTTATAAAACGATTCTCGAGTTTTATAAAACAATTCTGCGAGTTTTATAAAACGATTCTTGAGTTTTATAAAACGATTCTGCGAGTTTTATAAATGACTTCGAGTTTTATAAAACGACTCCTCAGGTTTTATAAAACTATTCCTTTTGTATTTTTGCGGGGAGTTTCGGCTATTGATTCCGTCGTACCATCTTGAACCCAACATATCTGGAGTAATTAGGATATCATGATAGTGTGACTGATTGCATGAACCTAGAATCTTAGGACAATTGAGATGCACGAAAGTGCAGTCAATTAACGGAACCCGAATCCTGCTGGATTAGATACTTCGGCGCATATGAGAATTTGGTCTAGGAATCTAGTTGAACATAATCGATTAGGTCGTTAATGCTTGTCTGAGGTAATATCGATCGACACTCAGGCCATAGTATCGATCGATACTTACTTCTTGTTCGCATGCGAAAGGTGGAACAAGGACTTAGACATCTGATTAGTAATTGCATTGATAGATGAATTACTTATTAAAATTGAGTTCTAAAATAAATCTATAACCTATTAGCATCTTAAATTGTAGTTTTGAATCTCTTGATTGATAAATCCCTAAGTCTAGCTATTTCTCTTTATTGGTTACAAACTCAACCAATCGAACAACTACCTTGTTCACATTGCTTTTATTTACTGTTTTATAATCTGTTTACCTAGCTTAACTTTGATTTCTATAGACTATTGTGTGCTCCTGCTCTCTGTGGATTCGATCCCTAAGTACTACAATTGAACCTCTTATTTGAGAGAGTAATTCACTCCTTAGGGTTAAACATTTGAGTGATATCAGATGACATGCTGGTCAAGTCTCTCGAGGCAGAAGACCACATCTCCCATCTACAACAAGCTTATATCACCGTCAGGAAGTACAACATGAAGCTTAACCCTTCAAAGTGTTCATTCGGGGTCACCTCCGGAAAATTCCTGAGGGACATAGTTACTTACAGGGGCATGGAGGCCAATCCAGAACAGGTGCGAGCCATCCTGGCGATCCCTTCCCTGTGAAACGTAAAGAAGTCCAACGACTAACGGGCTAGATTGCCGCAATAAGCAGGTTCATCTCCAGGCTGTTCGACAAATCTCATGCCTTCTTCGAGGCCCTGAAAAATCCCAAGGATATTCAGTGGAGCGACAAGTGCGAACTCGCTCTCGACGACCTCAAAGCCTACCTCACCACACCTCCTCTCCTCTCAAAACTGCTAGATGGTTAGATCATGCTACTCTACCTCTCCGTGTCCTAGCATGCAGTAAGCGGTGTCCTCGTGAGAGAGGAGGAAAAGAAGCAACATCTTATCTACTACGTGAGTAAGTCCTTATTGGACGCGAAAACTCGCTACAGCCACCTCGAAAAGCTAGCACTATCATTGGTTACAGCGGCCCGCAAGCTCGGACCCTACTTTCAGGCCCATCAGATAACTGTAATCACCTTATTCCCTATAAAAGCTGTCCTCCACAAGCCAGAGGTGTCAGGACACCTCGCAAAGTGGGCGATTGAGCTCGGGGAATACGACATAGTCTTCAAGCCTGCTACAGCCATCAAATCACAGATCCTTGCCGACTTCGTCGCTGAATTCTCACCATCCATACTTCAGGTCCTGGAGTCAGAAGCTGATTTCCAGGGCTCAGCAAGAGGAACGGGAGAATGGACCCTACACGTCGACGGGTCCAGCAATTTGAGAGGGGCAGGAGTAGGCCTGGTCCTAACCTCCCCCACCGGCGTATCAGCATCAAGAGCGATAACATGCAACTTCAAAGCTACAAATAATGAAGCCGATTATGAGGCCCTAATCGCAGGCCTCTCACTCGCTAAGCAAATGGGAGCAGAGGAGATCCAGATCTTCAGCAACTCCCAACTAATCATCATCCAGGTCCAAGGTGATAACCAAGCCAAGGACGCCAGTGTGATCAGATACCTCGCCGTAGCAAAGAGCCTGATCGAAATATTCCAAACCTGTAAGCTTACCCAAGTTCCCAGAGAACAAAACTCGCAAGTCGATGCTCTGGCTAACTTAGGGTCCGCCCTAGAAACCACTAGCCAGATGAATATTCCCCTGCTGGTACTCCAGTGGCCAGCCACAGACCGAGAAGGGGATCCCAAAGAAATCTCTGTCATCGACGAAGGAGAAACATGGATGACCCCTATAATCGACTACCTCATACGCGACCTCCTCCCCGAGGATCGAAGCGAAAGCCGAAAGGTAAAGAAGCAAGCAGAAAGATACTGCATCACCGAAGGAAAATTATACCGAAGGTCCTTTTCAGCACCATACCTGCAATTTCTCACCCGTAGGGAAGCGGCCAGAATCCTAGAAGAGCTCCACGAAGGAGAATGCGGCTCTCACTCCAGCGGCTGAAGCTTAGTACTCAGAGCCAGAAGAGCCGGTAACTACTGGCCCACGATGGCCAGCGACGCCCTCAAAAAAGCTAGGTCATGTGATCAATACCAGAGGCACGCTCCAATCTCCAACCTCCCTCTGAAGAACCTGAAATCTCTAGGCTCTCCCTGGCCCTTCCGAAAATGGGGCATGGACTTCGTCGGAAAATTCCCAATGGCACCGGGGCAAAAGGTATTCCTCCTTGTAATAACTGACTACTTTACAAAATGGGTAGAGGACGAGGCCCTAGCCATGATTACTACGGAGAAAATAAAGAAGTTCATATGGACAAACGTGATAACCCGCTTCGGCACGCCCCAAGAGATTGTCACAGACAACGGCCCCAGTTCACGAGCCATGACTTCAAAGAATTCTGCCAAGAGTGGAACATCAAGCTCTCCTTCTCCGCACCGCGGCACCCACATTCAAACGGCCAGGCCGAATCTACAAACAAAACTGTGGTCAACATGATCAAGAAACGCCTGGAGAAAGACCAAGGGCGCTGGGAAGAAGAGTTACATGGAGTCCTCTGGGCTTATCGGACCACTTCGAAAACAGCCACACAGGACACTCCATTCTCACTAGTCTACGGTATGGAATCCGTGATACCCACGGAGGTACAAGTAAGAACGACTGTCTCCGGACCTATCTCCCAGGAGGAAAAAAACGAGCTGTTGACCCTTAGCCTGGATCTACTCGATGAAAAATAGAGGCCGTACGCCTGAGGAACATTTCCAATCAACAGAAAGTGGCCAGAAGTTACAATAAGAAAGTCAAGACCAGAACCTTCCAGCAAGGAGAGTGGGTCCTACGACGAGTCTGCGACCATACCAAAGACAAATCTGGAGGGAAGCTAGCCCCAGGTTGGGAAGGCCCCTATAAGATAATTGGAGTGCAGGGGGCAGGAGCCTACAAGCTGCAAGACAGCAAAGGAAAGGTCCAACCTAACTGCTGGAACGCCCTGCACCTCAAGCTCTACCATTTCCAACTAGATCTGTTGATCGGGTTTTCTACATATACCTAGCTATCTATATATTTTAAGTACACTTGTTTCCTGCTCCTATGTATGCTAAAAACGTCTACGGACTAAGCCTATATAACATAATTTAGTTCCGACTAAAGGAGCCACGGGAAATCCACTGCACTTAAAAGGGGCATACTAGCTGGATCGGACCCCAAGGGCCGCCTCAATCCTGGCCAACCCTACATCTACGTGACATGTTTCACATACAAAACCGCCAAGCAAGACCAGGCCCCAAGGGGCACCTCGGTCCTCAAATCTACGTGACATGTTTCACATAAATAAATATTTGGGTATGCGAATTGGAACGGGCCTGTTGAACCTTAATACAATGTCGACAATAGCTCAGCCCCTGCTTAGTGGCCTTTAGCCGTAATCTACAAAGGGGCCACACGTACTAGTGCCTCAATACCTCAATCAAACACGCCACGAGCTACACGAGATGCAGGGAGCATGACATATAACTGCAGAGTACTGAGATCAGCCCCATCGTCTCAGGGAGCAGACGGTGCACAACCCCAGGAGCACTTATATCCTGCTTATCCAGATGTGGAAAGCAGCAAGTCTGGTATATGGCTAACTACTTCCCAATAGACTTACCCCAGCCAAAACATATAAGACTGAGAGTGGCTTTTTACAGAAAGCAGAGTGTAGCATTACAGGATCTCGATAGTGGCCCAAGTGGCAGAATGTGAATCCTTACCCGAGAACGGTAGTGGCCCACCTAAGGGGGGCAGAATACGATCTTGATGGCAACGGGCCTCCGGGCCCCAAATGTTCAAAATTTTGAATTTTACATTTTTTTGTAGTGGCCCACCTAAGGGGGGGGCAGAATACGATCCAGCAAGCCTCTGGGCCCTGAATGTTCAAAATCCAAAGTTTTACATTCACTTGAGATCGGTAGTGGCCTACCCAAGGGAGGCAGAATACGATCTCAAAATAACGACTTCAGGTCCGACCCCAGGGTTCCCGATGTTCAAAATCCCGAATTTTACATCTCTTATATACTCACCTTCGGGTCCACGTCAAGCACGTTAGAGTCAGGGTTCTGAATAATTGTCCTTGCATTATAGGACAGACCCAGGGCCCAAGCAACTGAATTAAACTTTTAAAGTCCAGTACTTAGCCTCAGGGTTAAATTATGAGCTTCCGAGTTCCAGTGTTCAAAATTCTAAATTTTACACTTCTGGCCCCCTGGCCCAGCCATAGACCTTCGGGTCCCAGAAAATTCTCGGGCCGGAGCACTGAGTCTCTGAGCTCAATCAGAATCTCCAGGCCCAGACGACGAGCACATCAATTCAGAACTACGAGTTCATGTTTCCACGAAGAGACCTCTTATATCCACGTCTGGAAATGCAGGGTCCAACCAGAGATCTCAAGATCCACACCAGGCCCTAGGAATTTCTCCTCCACGAGCCTAGAATATCCTAGGACTTATACACCCGAGAAAGCGTTTGACAGAACCTACGACACATTTGATGGAGTCTACGGAGCATCTAAGCTAAAAACTTCAGTCAACAGCAAAAGCAACAATCCGAGAAAAGGGTTCCTAAAAAATAATGGGCCTCAGGAAGCCACAAGAATTTTACGAAAAAAGGGCACGGAGGCCCAATACCAAGTTTAAAAGCCCAAACAATGGCCACCAAAAACAAAAAGCGTTGTTTGAAGAAATCAAGCAGAGGAGGGGGCCTTGAGATCATCAGCAGGGGCAGAAGAAGAGGCCTTAGGGTCGTTGACAGGCGCAGCGGACTCTTCGAGAGCTCCCATCTCATTGACAGCAGGCTCACCCTCAAAAGAAGGAGCAGGTAAACCTTGATGCTTTGCTTCTGCAACCTTCACCTTCGTGTAGCGCTCAAACTCCTCGAAATGCTTCCAGTGGCCAGTCTGTCCGCAAAACCACTCCCTCATCAACTCCCAGCGAGCAACCATCATAGCTCCTTGCACCGCTACCGTCCTTTTCATCCTCAAAATCCGCCCTTTCAGCTTTCAGCCTGCATAATTGATACACTAAAATTGGATCTTTGTCTACTGTCAAGTTAACAGTGTAGTTGTAATATGTTTAGATTCAATTCCAGAGGACCAGTCTAAACTCTATCTTTATGGGATCAAAATATAGCTAAGACAAAAGTGGTTTTTGAAGTAAAGTAAATAACTTAAAAGGAAAGTAACAAATGGAGTTGTTTTAAATAGGTTTAAAAGTGCTAGTCTAGGGTTTCCTAACGGGAATGGAATTCGCAAACCAAGCTACTATTCAACTTCGATTTATGCTAGTCTAAACTCGGATCACTCAGCTTGAATCAACCCACTGTCATGGTGTTGATTGCCTTTGAAGATCTGCCTTGATACCTAAACTATCGCTTGGATCAAGTCACGACAGCAAGCCTAAGAGAGATCAGGTCCGAAAAGTTCACAGAACACCCTAGTATCTACTCTCGCTGACTAAGGATGATAAGCTTGTTCAATTCGTATCAGATTATCAATTAACGGTTAGCTAAATCAATCAATCCTAGTTCATGCATCAAGCGATCAAATTGGTGCAAGCAGTAAGATAAGAATATGAACATAGACAATCTTAGGTTAACTTATATAAGCTCAGCTCACGAAGCCAACCCTAGAACCCTAAACTAACTCGGTGACTAATAAGACATAACACAAGAACAAAGTATGATTTCTGAATAATACTGCATGTAATATAGAAAAGAAATCAGAGGGTCCAGGATGATCTTCTCAAGGAGAGAGATGAAGCCTTCTCCTTCCAACTAGCAATCGCTCAAATTAAAGATCTTAAATCTTTCTTCCGTAAAAACTAAGGTAAAAAAACTAAGAAAACCAAAAGGAACTATCTATAAAAGCCACAGGCGACAAAAGAGAAAAATAGGGAAAACTAGGGAAAATTCCAAAATAGAATATTTATTTCCTGGAGCGTCGGGGAACAGTCTGTCAAGCTGCTCTGCTTACGCGAGAACATCCTGCCCGGCTGTTCAGCTGAGAAAACTTTCAAGTCAGGTTCTTTCCTCTCCTTTCCTTCGACACGATCATTCTTATTACCTATAGAACTCTCCAACATGTAATGACTTAAAATGACTAGAAAGACTCGATAAAACCATTAAAACCATTAGTAGAGAACACCTATACTGTGTCAAAAACACAATATATCAACTCCCCCGGACTTAGATCCTTGTTTGTCCTCGAACAAGCCAAGTATCCAGAACAGGAAGAGGAGTTTGAAAGAGTGGGAACTCGCTCATTCTCAGCAACCATACAATAACCATGAATCTCTGAACCATACAAGCAGTTTAGCTAAAACGACACATCCTTCTCCAAAACCCCACTGACTGCTGTTCAAGCGGCTCCATACTCTGTGTCTCAGACCTGCAAAAGTTGAAACTTCCAGACAAATCTCCTTAAGTCCAATTAAGAGTGGTGTGAGGTTCTCATCATAGGCATTATTCAGGGTAAACGGTCTAGGTATAAAACAGGCCTTTTAAGTGTTTAAGTGGAGCTAATCAGTGTTTATAGGTTACCAATCTGTAGAGAATGCAGGATATCGCACAAAAATTGCAAGAGAGGATAGATCCATTGATGTCCACAGCCTCTACTCGTTTCTGCACGTTTCTATATTCCGCACGGTTGCTCTGATTGTGTGTATGTTCCTTCGGAATGGTTGCTCTGGTCATCTACATAATCCTCATCCTTTCTCTTCCCCGCACACTTTCGTCTCCTTGATTTTACCAGTGGCTTTTGTTTTTTTTAGAAATCTTCTCCTCCTTCATCACCTTATTCTGAAGAAGGAGGTAACATTGGTGATTTTGTTGTGCCACTGGAGTTCTTGACTTCATACTTATTCTTGTTTCTTTTCGGCTTCTCTTCTCTTATGTTAGATCATTGGCGGCGGAGAAGTTGCTCCGTAGATTACATATGTTCGCTTGCAGAACACTCTGTAGCATTAACGAGTAAGAGAGTGCGTCGATCCTTTCCTCTCCGGCTCTTTTGCACATATCTGCACATAAGATACTAAAAAGCAAATGCATGGGGGTGGAATAAAGGTTTAGGGTTTCAAGGTGGATACTAGTTAAAAAGGGACTACCCACTCAGGATCAGCAAGATGGGTAAAAAGAACAAGAAGTCCTGAGTGTTAATCTCTTTAAACCTTAATCTAATGCCCATAACAAGAAGAATTATAGTCAAGATTCAGTTCAATTTAGACGGAGTTAAGTCCTTTCAGAGTAACCTAGACAAGCTGAGAGCTTTTGGAGAACAGGATGATGTAAAGTCAGGGAGTTCTGGATCCGCATGTGTGTCTGTCGCATCTGCTAAGGTCACTGAATAAGATAAATTAAAGCACGAGGGTGGTTAACAAACATCATAAAACGAGGTCCTGATTCCCACAAAGTTTGGACTGACTCAATAAAAACATCAAAAGGACTCAAAGCGGACTGACTCAAAAACATGAAACAAACAAGAAGCAAACGATTAGTAGCAGATAATCGCCTCCCCCAGACTTACTTCTCACCATCCCTGGTGAGCAAATAAATCGAGGAGAGAAGCGTAAAGAAACAAGTGCATGAAAAGAAAAAAGTTCAAATGGATAAAACAATGGTTATAGAGTCCTGTAAAAATCTCAAAGAGAACAGTAATTCCCACGAGGAAGAACCGAAAATCTTAGAAAGTTTGAAAAAAAAAATTTTAGGGTTCTTGGTGGCAAAGGAGAAGGGAGGCGGAGAAGAAAGTGATGGGGGAAAGGAGAAGATGGTTCTTAAATAGAACCCAAGTCGTCGGCCACTCCCTAAAAATTAGGGTTTCGCCTCCACTTCCCCCTTCACTTATTATTATTTTTTTTTTCTTATTTGTTTGGTTCCAGTGAGACTTACCTGAGCGGAACAGCTGCTCCGAGAGTGGAAAAGCAGTACTCTTGAAGTAACTCGGGGTTTTCTGATATTTACTCTGCAAAAACATAAAAGAAAGGCAAAACCAAATCACTGAAAAGGAAATATGTACACTTACCAGTGGGTTCCCTCCCACCAAGCGCTTGGTTTAAGTCATTAGCTTGACTATGCTAGCTTTTCAGGCTAGAGCATGATCGCCGATGGGAATTTCTTCACCTTCTGCGATTGTTGTCTCAGCAAGATACGGTTTGAGACGTTCACCTTTGAAAACAAATTCTTCACCATTTGTGTCCAATAACACAATAGCTCCATAGGTGCGAACCTCCTTAATAGTGAATGGACCTGACCATCTTGACCGCAATTTTGCAGGGAACAGTTTCAATCTGGGATTGAAAAGGAGCACCTTGTCTTTTGGTTTGAAGTCCCTTCTGATGATTCGCTTATCATGGTATGCCTTTGTACTCTCTTTGTAGATATTTGAGCTTTCATACGTGAGATGTCTCAGCCATTCCAGCTCATGGATTTGCATGGATTGTCGTTCTGCTGCTGGTTTGATTCGAAGTTGAGCAATTTCACAGCCCACGAAGCTTTGTACTCCAATTCTACTGGAAGGTGGGAGGCCTTACCATACACTAAATTGTAAGGAGTGGTCCCTATTGGTGTCTTGTAAGCTGCTCTGTATGCCCAGAGCGCGTCGTCTAACTTGAGTGACCAGTCCTTGCGATTTGTTTTGACTGTTTTCTGCAAGATGCTATTGATCTCCCTGTTTGACACTTCAACCTTGCCACTGGTCTGAGGATGGTATGGAGTAGTAACTTTGTGTTTCACTCCATTCTTCTTCAAAAGACTGGCAAAAATCTTATTAATGAAGTGGCTACCTCCATCACTGATGACCACACGCGGTACTCCAAATCTTGGGAAGATAATCGATTTGAACATCTTGATCACTACCTTCGCGTCGTTTGTGGGACTAGCCAGAGCTTCCACCCATTTGAAGACGTAATCAACTGCAACCAGTATGTATTCGTTGTTGAAGGATTTCGAAAATGGTCCCATGAAATCGATCCTCCAACAAACGAATATCTCAATCTCCAAGATGAAGTTCTGAGGCATCTCGTTCCTCTTGCTTATGTTCCCTTGTCGCTGGCATGAGTCGCATCTGGAGATATAAGCGTGAGCATTCTAGAACATTGTAGGCGACCAGAAACCGGCTTGGAGAATCTTTGAGACTGTCTTGAAAGTTGCAAAATGCCCTGCATAAGAGGAGCCTTGACAGTGAAAAAGGATCACTGGAATCTCGGCTTCTGACACACATCGTTGGAACACCCCATCCTTGCAATTGCGGTACAAGTATGGTTCATCCCAAAAATAGTGTCTGGCGCTCCTTAGAAACTTACTTTTGTCGTTACCAGTAAACTTCACTAGTTCCTTCTCTGCAGCCAGGTAGTTAGCAATCTCAGCAAACCATGGAAGATTGGGATGTTGCTTGTTGATGGCGCAAACTAGCTGTTCCGATACGGAGGAAAGGGCTAAATGGAGTGAGTTCTTCGTTGGTCGGAGCAGTTGCTCCGTCGTGTATTCCATTCTGTTCGAGTAAACATGCTCCACTGGTAAACTATCGTCAAGAGTTGTATCTTCATCAATCTTCATCCGTGAAAGGTGATCTGCTACACCGTTCTCTATACCTTTTTGTCATTGATCTCAAGGTCAAATTCTTAGAGTAGAAGAATCACTCGGAGCAATCTGGGTTTCGCATCCTTCTTCGTAAGTAGGTATCTCAACGCGGCATGGTCTTGTGGACAATCACCTTGGAACCCACCAGATAGGATCAAAACTTTTCAAAGGCAAAAACGATAGCCAGGAGTTCCTTCTCTGTAGTTGCATAGCGGCATTGAGCTTCATCGAGTGTTCTGATGGCATAGTAGATCACGTGGAGCTTCTTATCCTTTCTCTAGCCCCGCACTGCTCCAACTGCAAAATCTCTTGCAACGGTCATGATTTCAAAAGATAGATCCCAATCTGGTGGTTGCACAATGGGTACACTCACTAAGGCTCCCTTGATTGTATGAAAAGCAGCCAAGCAATCGCTATCGAACTCAAACTTGGTTTCCTTGCAGAGCAGCCTAGTGAGAGGTCGTGTGATCTTGAAGAAGTCTTTAATGAACCATCTGTAGAAACAGGCATGTTTGAGAAAGCTCATGATTCCCTTGACTGAATTCGGAGGCTGTAGACTCATGATAACTTCGATCTTAGCTTTGTCTACCTCAATTCCCTTCTCTGAAATCTTGTGGCTGAGTACGATCCCATCACGCACCATGAAGTGGCACTTTTCCCATAAGCACCAGATGTTTATAAAGACATCGCTGGAGCACCCTGCAAAAATTAGAGAAACAAACAGAAAACGAGTTTCCATAGACACTGAAGTCATCCATGAAAATTTCCATAATTGTCTTTAATCAGATCAGTGAAAATCGACATCATGCATCTCTGGAAAGTTGTGCAGGTGCGTTGCACAGTCCAAACAGCATTCTCCTGTAGGAGAATGTTCCATAGGGACATGTAAATGTTGTCTTCTCCTGATCATCTGGATGGATAGGAATCTGAAAAAAAACCTGAACAACCATCTAAAAAGCAGTAATATGGGTGGTTAGCCAAACGTTCAAGCATCTGATCAATGAAGGGCAAAGGAAAGTTATTCTTGCGAGTAGCTGCATTCAATTTCTGGAAATCAATACACATGCGATGACATGTTACATTCCTAGTAGGTATTAATTCATTCTTTTCATTGGCTACCACAGTGATCCCCCCATTCTTAGGAACTACATGAACTGGACTGACCCATTTACTATCTAAAATTGCATAGATTACGCCCGCCTCTAGAAGTTTCATTATCTCTTTCTTAACAACATCTTTTAGATTCGGGTTTAACCGCCTCTGATGTTCTACAGAAGTCATCGATTCATCTTCTAGATGTATTCTATGCATGCATAAATAAGGTGAAATACCGTGAATATCATCTTATGAATACCCTAAAGCTTTTCGGTACTTCCTTAATTCACACAAGAGTTTAGCAGTCTCCACGTTATTAAGCCCAGAGTTCACTATGACTGGATATGTGGAGTTAGGGCCTAGAAACGCATACCTGAGTCCCGCTGGAAGAGACTTTAACTCGATCTTTGGGGCCTTAAGTTCGCTCCAAGAGTCGTCGAGCAGGGTGGTCGGCCTGTTATCTTGCTTAGGAACAGTTTATCCTTCTGGTGGAACTGAATTGCTCTTCTCCCCCAGACTTAGAAAAGCGACCATCTTCTCAATGCTCTTGCTCGAATCTAACATCTTCTCATACCCATCAGCATTAATGTTGCACGTGTTTTGCTCAGATTCTGCTTGAATCAGTGCCACTTCAAGGGGATCATCAGCCAAGATTTCCTCAATCATCCCTTCTTGAGGAATTAGTGCGGAGTTCTCATCATCAACCGTATAGGTTTGACCTTCTAGCAAAAAGCGCTTGAGCAGTTTGTCCATTTCGAACTTCATCACAATGTCCCCAAGCTGGAGATCAATTCTTCCATTACGGATATCTATTATCGCACCAGCTGTACACAGGAAAGGACGGCCTAGAATGATAGGGTCCTTTGGTTCATCTTCCAGCTCTAGAACAACAATATCTGCTGGAACAGTAGTGTTGCCGATCTGAACTTGCAGGTCTTCAAGAATACCCACAGGCAGTTTGACTGATCTGTCAGCTAAAACCAAGGAGATTCTTGTTGGCTTAAAATTGTTTAGCCCCAAACCTTTTGCCACTAAGTAAGGAATGAGATTCACACTGAACCTAGATCGCATAAGGAACAAGAGAAGAATGTTCTTCCAATTTGCCTCGAAAGGACTAATTTTCCTGGATCATCCAATTTCTTGACCGTCTTATTCTGAAGAACCGCAGTGCATTCCTTAGAAACCATCATGATATCGTTGTCTGAAGAGATCTTTCCAGATAATAGGCCTTTCACAAAGCTGCGCATCGAAGGAATCATCTGAATCGCGTCCACAAGAGAAAACTTAACAGTTAAATCTTCCAACATCTTTTTTCACTTCATCTCTTCGCAATCCTTCCGTAATTTCTTGGTAGGAACAGGGTAAGGAACTTTCGAAGTATACACGCAAGCCGAAACAGACTAGTCTTGTGTTGCAGGACCTATGGGTTCTGTGACAGCTGGCTGTTCTGCGTCGTGTTCTATTTCGAAGGTTTCCTCAAGCGAAGGGTGTTCACCTTCTTTCTGCTTCCCTTTCTCTTTTGCAGTGAGTTTCTTAGTGATCGGTTCTGGTAGTTGTTTTCTGCTTCTTAACTCAACTGCATTGCAATCCTTGGGATTTTTTTCGGTCTTCCCAGGGAGTGTTCCTTGCTGCCTCTTAACCGCCTCAGCAGTTTGAGCAATATGAACATCCATCTTCCTTATGTAACTCGCCACAGCATCATACTTGGAGTTCAATTCTGTGAACATGTTGTCCATCTTAGTATTGATCTCATTGGTAACCTGGTTCAGAGCTTTCCCTTGAATATGCTGACCTTGCAAAATCTGTTGCATCATCCCCTTAAGTTCATCTGGTGGACCACTCGCGGTTGCTGGAGCAGCTTGCGGGTTGGTCTGTCTATTCTGATACTGGTTCTGAGCTTGGCTGAGGATGAACATCTTTCCATTCTGGTTTTGCGCATACGGTTTCTGATATCCAGAGTTCTGAGATTGATTTCCTTGAGATATGTCGCTAGGATTTTATGGATTGGTCTTGTATGAGAAAATATGCTGGTTGTTCCTCACATTAGGATTTGGATGGAAATTCTTGAGCTGCCAACCCTGACCATTAACATAGCTGACCTCCTGTGGGAATGTACCGTAGTCGCCCATGTTGACGTTACTTGCCCATGGCGACTACGGTACACCAGAACAAATGGCAGCTCAAGGATTTGGATGGAAATTCTTGAGCTGCCAACCCTGACCATTAAAAGATGTTGGTTTTCATCCCGTGTTCTGGCTTTGGCAGTGGTATCAATAGATGTTGGGTCTAGAATAGCTTCCTCTAGGACGTAGATCTGATTCTGGTTGTTCTTGAGCAGCTGGGCCATTTTAGCGGCGATATCATCAATCTTCTTAGTGTCCATGCTGTTCACCTTCTTAGAGCGGTCATTCTCCTTTTTCTTGTTGGATGAACTGGCTGCCATATTTTCTATTACAGGCATTGGTTCCTTCAGTGGTCTGGGTCATAAAGTCTCCATTACTAGCAGCATTCAGAGCATTGCGGAACTCCCATACAACACCATCGTAGAAGATTCCAAGAACATGGTCGTCATCGAAACCGTGATGCGGGCACTCTCTGAGGGTATTGTTGAAACGCTCCCAAGCCTCATTAAACGGTTCATTAGCAAGCTGCATAACAGATGAGATCTTGTTCCTCAAGGCAGCCGTTTTCGCCTTTGTGTAGAAGTGACCTAGAAAGGCTGCTCTGACCTGTTTCCATGAAGTTAGGGAACCCGTAGGAAATGATTAGAGCCATCGTGAAGCCTTGTCTGCTAAAGAGAATGTAAACAACATGCACTTGATGAAATCTGGTGGCACGCCGTTTGCACGAGTGAAACAGCAAATCTCTTCAAAGGCTTCAATGTGTTCCATTGGTATTTCAGCTGGTAACCCATGGAACATCTTTCTTTGGACAAGATTGATCATGCCAGGTTTGATCTCGAAGTCGGCTCTTTGGCATGATGGTGGAGCGATAGCAGAGCGCGTTGCAGGAATGTTACCCGGTAGATTTCTCTCACCAATCGGAATAGGTGGTTCCACACGTGCTGTGCAGCCATTTCTTCCTGCATTTGTTGCATCTCTTGACGCATCTGGTGAATGGAAGCTGCCATTTGTTCTGGTGTACCGTAGCCGCCCATGTTGACGTTGGTCGGTCTTTGTTGTTGTCGATTTGTTCTTTCTAACCTTGCTAGCTCCTCATTTGAAAGCGTGATTAACTCTCCTTGTGCGTTTCTCCGAGTATGTCTACTGGTCGTGCACTTGGTTAATCAGCCTACAATCAAAAGGGAGTAAGCAAGTTAAAGGTTTTAGACTAAATAGATAACCAAAAAATAAAGGTAAAAATATTGTCCTGTCGCAACGGCGCCAAAACTTGATACACTAAAATTGGATTTTTGTCTAATGTCAAGTTAACAGTGTGGTTGTAATATGTTTAGATTCAATTCCAGAGGACCAGTCTACACTCTATCCTTCTGGGATCAAAATATAGCTAAAACATAAGGGGTTTTTGAAGTAAAGTAAATAACTTAAAAAGGAAGTAACAAACGGAGTTGTTTTCAATAGGTTTAAAAGCGCTAGTCTAGGGTTTCCTAACGGGAATGGAATTCGCAAGCCAAGCTACTATTCAAGTTTGATTTATGCTAGTCGAAACTCGGATAACTCAGCTTGAACCAACCCACTGTCGTGGTGTTGATTGCCTTTGCAGATCTGCCTTGATACCTAAACTATCGTTTGGATCAAGTCACGACAGAAAGCCTTAAAGATCAGGTCGGAAAAGTTCATAACACCCTAGTATCTACTCTCGCTGACTAGGATACTAAACTCGTTCAATTCGTATCACATTATCAATTAACAGTTAGCTAAATCAATCAATCCTAGTTCATGCATTAAACGATCAAATTGGTGCAAGAATTAAGACAAGAATATGAACGTAGACAATCTTAGGTTAACTTATCTAAGCTCAGCTCACGAAGCCAACCTTATAACCCTAAACTAACTCGGTGACTACTCAGACATAACACAAGAACAAAGCATGATTTCTGAATAATACTGCATGTAATATAGATAAGAAATCAGAGGGTTCAGGATGATCTTCTCAAGGAGATAGATGAAGCCTTCTCCCGTGCAGTAGAGTCGCTCAAATCTTTCTTCCGTAAAAATAAGGTATAAAACCTACGAAAACCATAAGGAACTATATATATAAAAGCCACAGGCAAAAAGGAAAAATAGGAAAAACTAGGGCAAATCCAGGAATAGAATCTTTATTTCCTGGAGCGTCGGGAACAGTCTGTCAAGCCGCTCTGCTTACGCGAGAACATCCTGCCCGGCTGTTCAGCTGAGAAAACCTTCAAGCCAGGTTCTTTTCCTCTCCTTTCCTTCCACACGATCATTCTTCTAACCTATAGAACACTCCAACCTGTAATGACTTAAAATGACTAGAAAGACTCGATAAAACCATTAGAACCATTAGTAGAGAACACCTATACTGTGTCAAAAACACAATATATCAATAATTCTCCCTTTAGCTCCTCAACCTCATCATTGAGAGCAACGTTCTCAGCGGCCGTCAGAGCCCCAAGACTTTCCTGCTTCTTCAGCTTGATCTGCAAAGACTTGATTTCTTTCTCCCGGGCCAGGCCATGATTGTCCTCCTCACGAAGTCTAGACGATAAGCCTCCACTTTCTCTTGATTGGAGACCCGCTCTTTTATCATACCCGCAAGATGAGACAAGTGGGATGTTAACTACAAAGAAAACACTGTTAATAAATCAAAGGCGCAAGCACTACAAGCAGTAAAGGTTACGTACCTCCAAGAGAATGTACTGAAGGGACTGAACGGATTTGGAGAGATCTCCCACAGGGAGGAGGCATGGAACATCAGGGAATACCCTATCATTGAGATCAGCCAGTGCTATGGCTAAACCGTCTGAAACAGAGCGAGAGGCTCCTGATGTGGTTCCTTCGGCTTTCATCTTCTTCTTAAAAGCTGAAGGATCCGCACTGGCCGAAGTCTTACGTTTGCTGGACCGAAGGAATTGAACCTCATCATCTTGTTGAGCTGCCGCCGTGGCCTTAAACGCTGATTTCTTGGCAGATAACCTCACTGCTTCGTTGAAAACCTGCAACGCTTCTTCCCCTGTTGATCGCGACATGTTACCTAAAAAGTAAACCCAATCAAGTCAAGACATATTCAGCTGAAGCTTACAAAGAAAGGTTGGTTAAGAGGACCTACCCCAAATGCTACAACGCTCATAAACCTCCTTGCTCACAAGAAAGTTAGCACTATAACGCTCCTTAGGAAGCCTCAGAATTTGATCAACCGTCTCTTTCCCTTCGCCTGTCAAACGATGAGAAGTGTCTGCAAAAGAAGGGGAGAAAGTTAGTACAATAATAGCAACTCGCTAAAAGTTTGCTGCTACCTACCAACTACATTCCAAATTGTGGAAAAGCCGGAGGCATCCATGAACGCGAACTTCTCAGCCCAAGATCCTCTAAAGACGGGGTGACACTTCTTCTCTTTCTTAGAAATCTCTCGAACAATAAGGCTCCGAAGTCTTCGATAAAGGTTATATCGGCCTCCACAACTATGCAGGGGGATGACGAGATATGAATACAAGACCTCTCTCACCCCTAAAACAACATCCTTGAGCTCACCCAGGTTCTGGATCGCTATCAGAAGCCTCCAGGCTAGAGGAGTAAGTTGAACCAGAGATATGTAAAAAAACTCCGATATCTTGCCACCAGAGACGGGACCTGACCCCTAAACCATGATTCAAAATAGGCCTTGTAAACCGGAATCTCATCAACTCCGTACTTCCTCCTCCACTCACCGATCTCCTTCTCCCCTATCTTTGAGAGGGGACCAACCGCTAAGAACCTGTCTGCCTTAAGGCTAACTTCCTCCACTACATCTACGGACTCGGATCCATGGTTCTCTGCGGAGGAGTCGACCAAATGCAAGGGAGATCATATCGGGTCTAGGGTTTCTACAACTCTCCTAGACTTAAGTCCCCTCCCTATCGAAGACATATCTAAGTGAAGAGAGAGAGAAGAGACAAGATGGCTACCTGGTCCAAAGAAGTAGAAATCTTTGAAGAGATAGAATCACCACGGTGGTCGCCGGAGAAGAAGTAAAGGAAGAAATGAGAAGACCAAAAGATGTGAGAGAGTGTGAAGTAGGAAACCCATAGGGGTGGCCCCTACGCGCCTCAGAGATAACGCTACGCACGAGGATGAGCGCCAAAATCAAAAGGGCTATGGGCCGAACTCAAAAGCCCATATTCTCCTTCCAAAAGATTCATCCCGAAGGCCCAAGGCACCACCTCATCTGGATCTATGGCTCATTTCTTCCTGCCTTAGGCAGTGAGGCCCTAAAAATCGAAAGAGACAAGCATCTTTCCGACCAAAGATCGCAACCCTGCATCATCAATCCCAAGAGGCTCCGGCCCTGAAGATGCCTACAGAACACCATTTTACCAAGGGAAACTCCAGTTACTCCAGGCTCCAAACACGGTTCCGACCTACACGAGGACCTGGAGGATAGGGCTTCTCAGAGCGATGTCTTACTTAAGGGGAATCTGCTGAGATAAAGCGACTCCGGTCCACCTATACACAGTTTATCCCTTGATTCGATCTGTGAAATCAAGGAGGAAGACTGTTGGGAAAAATATCCAGGCACTAGATTCCTCCAGCCCCCGGGCTGGGCACCGGCCTCTAGACCCCGGCTCCAAAGGGACCCAGGGCCCGGAACCTGCCTTCAGGTTCCCCGGGCCCAACCCCTGCTCCAAAAAACCGACCCTTGAGTAAAATGGAAGTTCTTTATATAAGGGAACTCTCCCATATTCGCCAATATGGAAGAGTTTAACCTAAAGCAAGCCGACATCTACATCTATATGAGAGACTAGATCTAGGAGGCTAGGGTTCATACACCATTATTGTAACCCTCATTCGAATAACCTAATAATACGTCTCCTTCTCCATTATTTCTTGTTGTTTATCTTTCATTTGTCCTTAACTCATACAAATCTCCTTATTCCCTCTCGCTTCTCTCGACTCATACTTGAACCTTCTTGTGTTCCGTAGTACTAAAACGACCCAACACAAAAACACCATAACAAGTAGAATATTTTAGACATATGTCTTGGAATACTTCCTCTTTCTTGTCTTGGATTTAAGGAGATCCGACCATATTATGATAAATGTGAATGTCCACATTTATCATGAAGTTTTCCTTTTTACTTGGAGGCGGGATGAATTATCTGACCCAGCCCAAAAGCAGGGCCCGGTACCTAGAGCAGGGCCCGGAACCTGGAAGCCGGAAGCTGGGGAAAACTTCTCATGGATTATTATTCCCCAACAGAGCTGAGGAAGACTGTGAAGAGGCAAGCTGAGGCTTCAGCTAAGTTCATGAAGAAGGTGACTGATCTCTTGACTAGAGAGATGTAGCAGGATGCATAGCAGAAGAATTTGTAACCCTTAATCCCCAGCCTCAGCCTCAAAGGTTCCTTTGGACCTCAATCGCCATGTCGTCCTGCTCCACAAGAAGAGAAACCCACCAGCTCTACCGTCCAACTCAGGCAACAATTCTCCATCCCTTACCTCAACATATGAGGAAGCTGACACCGAGGATGAGGCAAATGTCTCTTCCCAAGCTCCATAGTTAGGTACTCCACCACCTTTCCTTTTTATATACCAGTTTTTCTTTGCATTTAACTCCCTTTTAGCTAAGTTCATGAAGAACGTGACTGATCTCTTGACTAGAGGAGCTGTAGCAAGATGCACAGCAGAAGACTTTGACACCCTTACTCCCCAGCCTCAGCCCTCAAATGTTCCTTTGGACCTCATTCGCCTTGTCGTCCTGCTCCGCCAGAAAAGAAACCAAGTATCTATTTCAGCTTACTAACAGAGAGACTATGTAAACTAAGTTTGGGGGAGGTACTGTAGATCTTAAAATCTACACTAAGTATATTTTAGTGATCGAGAGTTTAATCAGGGGAAGAAAATGATGTGGCCAGCGATGCTCTTAAACACAACGATACAATCCGAATTCGGTTGAAAAAAATGGACTTTATTGAATATGGAATCGTTACAAGGTAGTAAACAAGATCCAAAACAAAAATGAAAAGTAAAGGTTATAAGCGAACTAGAAATCTATGGAGTTAGGTCGATGTGATTGGTGAAATGCTCTAGGGTTTTTCGGTGTGTTTTGTACTCTGTTCTAACTCCCTTTTATAGCTCTATCCATCTCTAACTGTTTTCGAGATCTCCGGAGTCTCATCCCGACCTCCTCGTACTCGTTGACCAGGACACAATGATAAGACGTGGTCATGGGACTTATTGAGGCTATTGGATCCCCCGGTTCTCGTTCTACTCCATGAGTGCTTTGCGAGCTCTCTTACTCGGTTCCTAACTTTTGTTTCCAATGGATCTCGTATTGTCAAAATTAATGGGCCCAATTTTGAGTCCAACAGGTAACAAGTATTTAATCATGTTTTCTTTGATGATTTTTAATCTCATTGCATTGTACATACATATGCATAGAAAAACAAACACAAAATTGAAAAAAAATTTTAAAAAAAAAACAGAAAAAGAAACATAATTGCATCTTGCATCCTTAAGATTGAGTCTAGAGCATACATATTTGCACAGAAAAACAATAGTAGGAGTCTAGAAGCATGCATAAAGGATGCATTCACTTGCACTGGGAGCAATGATTTAAATTGCCTTGTAAAAAACACTTGTCTGGAGCTCAAAGTGACACCCTAGTTAAGCATATCAAGTAGCTTAAGCATATTTTAGCTTAGGCAATCGATACTCAACCGAGAGATATGGTCGCGACTTTGATTCTCAGAAAAGATGAGAATAAAAACCGGCAGGACCAGGAAGGTCATCTGCTTAATGCAGCAGGTCAAAAGATACATGTTTAGAGGACTGTGTTTGGGGATTTTTGTGTAGGCTCTTTGTGAGTACCACAGAACGATGGATGAGTTCGTATTTTGTATGTATTTAGTGATAATGACAAGATAATAAACTTGAAGAGACGTTTATTCGATAGACAAGCAAGGATTACAAGTATTTCAGTAAAAACCCTAACCCTAGCCGCCTAATTCTTAGTCTCCAAGCCTTCAAATCTTGATCTCCTGCTCAAGGTTTTTAGGACCCCTTATATAAGGCCTTTAAGCGGGTTCTAGTCGGTTTGAATAGATGGAAGTCTTCCATATTCAGAAATATGGAAGATTCTCCCTATCGTAAGATTTCCATTTTCTTGATCAGGGGATGGTCCCTGGGACCGATCTCGGAGTTCCTCTTAGCGGGGACTTGGAGCATTCCCTTATCAGGGACCCAGGGGTGTGGACCCTGTCTGGAGGGTGGAGAAAAGTGATACCTGAATACTTTTCCCCAACAGTTTTCCCCTTATTTCTCGATTTCGTCATCAAATTTGAGGAATAACATGTGCACTCAAGTCAACGGGAGTTGGTTATTCTCAACAGGCTTCCCTTGGGCAGGTTCTTTCTCCACTAATCTTTCTATCTCGGTTTCCACTCAAGTCGGAACTCATTCTGAACCCAGGTGAGAACTGGTTTTCCCTTGCTTAGCCGGAGCTAGGCTGTAGTTTCTTGTATTTCTGAATGTCGTAGGAGCTAGTGCTTTGGACTGAGATTCTTTATTACGTAATAGTGGAATATGTTTTTGACAGATTATGGACTCTTCGGTGTGTGTTTCTCTATGGGGGAATCTTCCAAGCTGGCATCATCACGTTGGGGGGAGAACTTCCTTAGTATCCGTCGATATTTAGGTCCCTGGGCCGGATTTTGGCGGAAAAAGAGGGTTCCTCAGTGAAACCTCGAGATTCGGTTCCTCGCATGGGTTCTCTTTTTGACGCGTGTTCCTTACTTTCTAAGGTTTTCAACCTTAACTCCTCTCTTCGCCGTCTGATTTTTCTTTGCTCCTCCATTCTTCTAAAAATTGTTGGTGATTATGTAGCTCTCCATTCGCAGGTAACTTCTTCTCTTCCTTATAATGTTTTCTTCCCAACTTCTTTATCACTCCTAGGACAAAAGTTGAACTAGATCTTCCTCCAGACTTCTTCTTTCGTGGGCGATAGGATTAGATTGGAAAAGGTGGGAACCCAGATTGCTCCGGTTGAACCAATGGATTCCTCTGACTCTTCTCTAGATCTGACCGCTGAGGTCGATAACTCCAGAAGAATGGTCGTTGGAGATGCTTCGCCAATTTCGAAGGGGGTGGATATCCTCCGATAGGTCTTCCTTCGATAATTGGAGAAGAGGAAGTCGTGAACTGGAGAAGGAAGTATCAACTCCCTGGTGATGTCATTATTCGAGCACCTGGTCCAGATGAGAGGGTCTCAGATTTTGATGTACATGAATTTCTTGTGTATGAGGGTTATTTCGAATCGAGCTTCAGGGACCGAGTCCCTTCTTTGGTGGCAAACATATTGGAAACCTTAGAGATTTCCCCAGCTCAGTTGAATCCTCCGGCTTGGAGAATTCTGATAGTTATGCAGAACTTAGGCGACCTTCAAGGGATTTTGTTCTTATTATGTCTCTCCTCTAACTGGTGCAGAATGGAGGTATTACCTTCATCCTCGAAGCAAAGATACTCCGGTTAAAGAGGTTCCTAAGAAGGACAGGAAGCGGCTTCCGGATTTTGATGGAAATTGGGTTGAGAAGTTTTCATTTATGCATCTTCCTGGATTTTGTCTACATGGCAGCTAGAGGGTATGCTAGCAATAGGAATCACAAAAATTAGTTGGCCAAGGATATACTAATACTCTCTTGTGTTCTTAATGCAGATTTGCCTCGTGTGGACTACTCTCGTGAGTGAGGCGACATTGAAGCGTTGTAGCATTTGGGGTAAGTATTTTATTTTCTTATGTACTTCCCGTGTGGTTTCTGACTTGATGTTGTCTTCTATGTTAGGTGAGATGTCGGCATCCAGAAGTAACGAGGCGTTGGAAGAATACAAGAAGCCTCTTGAGGTAATGTCTGCGAAGAAGGCTGCGTCCAAATGAGCTGCTCCCGTTGATGATGATGACATTCAGTATATCAGGAGTAGAAGACATCAAGCATCTGCTGCTGCGGAGGCTCCCGCCTCCTCTAAGAAGAAATCCAAGACTCTGGTTCTACCCCAGAGGAATCTACTCCTTATGATTGGATCAAACAACTTTCCAATCTGAGTGCCAAAGTGTTTCCTTCGACCCCGGTGCTCTTGGCATCAGAAGAAGACTCCACCATGGCCATTCAATCGCTTCAGGGCGACTTTCTTCAGGTAATTCGTCGTATACTTCTCGATCTTCTAAATCTCTTTTAATGGTTGGATTGTATCTTTCAGGTGGTGTCTCACTTGTATCACTTTGAGGAAAGAATGGAGGATAAGGCCTCCATGAAAGTGGAGATGGATGCTCTGACATCTCAGCTACGCGAGGAGAAGAATTCCCTTTTGTCCAAAGAGAAGGAGATCAAAGCTCTGAAGATCACGGTAAGGAACCAGGAGCATCTGCGGAGATCTTCTCTGTTGAAATGATGATGGCTGTGATTGGTGCCAAGGTTGAGGCTCGTTGGGAGCTGATGGGGGATCGGCTTAACAACCAGACCGACAGCTGGGACCTCAAGCATGCCTTCGAGCAGTATAAGATGGTAAAAACTTCTGAGGCCGAGCTCCTGGGACTTCCAACTCATTCCTTCGAGGATGAGCCGTGGATGCCCGATGATGCAGAGGTGGAGAAGACACCAAAGCATGCTGCTGACAATCCTCCGGTCGCTTGATCCCAATCTCTACTTTCTAAACCTCTGACCCAGTGAGTGGGTTTTTTTTTTATTTTGTGGTTGCCCCTTGTTAAGGGTTTAAGACTTTGAACCAGGCCTTTGTACCTTTTGAACAATGGTCCCTTACGGCTTTTATGAAAAATATTTTGTGACTTTTTCTTTTTAAGTGCTTGTCGTTGTCGTGTGATCTTGATCTTGTTTTTCTCAAGGATTCGCCAGCATCTTTTGTTCCTTGAGTCTCAGTCTATAGGTTTATTTGTACCTTCTTAGCTGCCCCTGATCTGAAAGATTACGAGCTCTGTAGTGATCTCGGGGTTGACACAAAAGGCATCTCTAACGTTTCTTGTAGGATGATTCGAAGAGTAGTTGTAGAATTCAGGTCTCGTGGATTCAAGATCCTGCGGTTTAACTGAAAGCCCATAGGTTCTTGGTTGTCGAGGTTTCCTTGAAACCTTTCTATGCCGGAATTCTTGGGTCATTAGTAGATTAGGACTCGAAAGTCTTCTTAGGAAACACAGGGAATCTGGACCTTGAGTTTCTGATAGGAACCTTAGTCTTTGGACACAGAGGTTAATTTTGGGAATCTATAGATTATTTACCCTGAGGTCTTTCTAAGCTTAGAGTTGTTGTGTAGAACCGCGTTTTAGTTTTAAGGGACCGTTTTCTGACTTCCTAGGTGAGGCCACTACCGGTACCTGTCTGATCTTGCATTCTACCGTTCGAAAGCTGGTCACTATCGAGGTCCTATGCTGCATGCTGCTTCTGCAGAAGCCACTATCAGAATTTTTAGATAGGTGCTGGTGTGGGTGAAAACCCAAGTGCCAGACTTTGCTGCTTTCCACGTCAAGTCAAGCAGGAGTTATAGGGTGCTCCTGGACTTTTGCACTATTTTCTCCATGTATTTCACAGTACTTTTGCAATTTTTGTTTTTGGGACCGTGATATGCCTTGGGCTCTACAAGGGTTTCAGGTAGTTTTGATGGCATACTCAGGTTTTCGCAGACCCATTCCTGCCTTAAGTCTCATACCTGATTGTTTTATGCGGGCGTACCACATATCGATGAAGCTTGACTGGATCAAAGGTTTCATGGGACCTGAGTTAGCCTTGTATGCCGCTTTAAGTTTTGTGTTTTCCTATTACTTTTATAGTCGAAATTATTTTATTATATAAGCTTTGTCCGGAGATTTTTAGCATACATATGAGCAGGAAACCATAATGCTTAAACAATATATAGTAGTATAGATAAAAATCTAGATATCTTAATAAATTGTAAGGTGTCACGATAGGTGGACTACGTTTTACCTTTGCTATCTAGTAGCTTGTAGGCTGTATTTTGTCGCGAAACCTCATTTTCTCGTTGGAAGGTCCTCATTTTCGATTTGATATATCCTTGGTAACGAAGCCAGGAGTTGTCGTCGATGCGTAGAGGGTTCTCTCTCTTATTATTAGGGTGAAGACCCGGAGGACCTCACATAGTTTCGTTTTCGGTTCTCCTCTAGACATTTCCCTGATATGTTGATCACAACGTTGCTGGCAGATGGGATTTTCCCCAAGGATCCTTGGCTGGTGTTAGATTCTGCGGGACTCTGAATGGCTTCGAGGTTCTATGGCCCAATGTCGTAGGTGGATTTTCCTCAACATTTTTGCCCCACTTTCGGAGGCACCATGGTTGAACCGTGAGTCTGGAGTTCTCCAGTATGGGTCTGTGACTTTTCTTATGGGAGCGGTTAGAGACCTTGGAAGCTTTTCGGATTCTGATATTTTTCGGGGACTCGTTGAGGATGAGCCTACCAAACAGCTCTCTACAGAAAGACTGGTGATTCTCGATTTTCTTCTCAATTTGCTTCTCGGTTCCTCCTCTCTGGCTGGAGCTCTTTGGGTATTGAGGTAGTCGGCACCATAGGGGGAAAACATCTGCGGGATGTTGTCTTCTGATATACCATTATTTTGACCCGCTTTTAGCAATGGTATTGATATGTTTTTATGAGTTTTATATATGTTTCGGAGTCTATTAGGTATGTTTTCAGGTTCAGAAGCATTTTGGAGTAAAGTGATGATTTAGGTGCCCTTTTGGAGCTTCAAGAAGAGTTTTCTGAGATGACTATGAAGATCAGACAATAAGGACACATATCGATCGATACACACCATGTGTAATCGGTCGATGACGCTTCTATTGAAGATGAAGTCGAGATACTCCATCGATCGATGTACACCATGTACCATCGATCGATATGATGCGTGGAGAACAAGTCCAACTTGGCCGACTTGAAGCCCAAGTCTTCCCAATATTACAATAATGCCCCTGACAAGTTTTTAACCTAATGGAACTTATATTTGTAGTTTTTGCCTATGTGTTTCGCAAAGTGTGCTTTTACATGCTTTGCATGCTTTTTATGCCTTTTCATACCTTTTGAATTGTTCTAGTTACTTTTGTACTTGAAAAGCTTTGCATACTTTTCTTCTTACATTGTTCTATTCTATAAAGTATTTCTTTTCATCTTAATTTCTCAAAGGTTGTAGAATTCTAGATTTAGAGGAAACACACAAAGAGATTTGTTGTTCCAAGAACCAAAAGTTCAAGCCTCTAATCTATGAGTTTCTATTATTACCTAGCTGTTATGAATCTCTCAGTTATGTATGAGTAGATATCTTTGTTAGATTTAGGGTTCAAATAGTTATGAGGGATTAGCCCTAACTATGGTGTTGAATTGTTGATATACATTATCCAAATGAACCCTAATGCTTATTCTAGAGTAGCTACCAAGAGTATGATCATGGATGTGATTTAACTTGTTAATCATTGTCCTGAAATCATTTGGCATGAGCGTAGATCCTCTACGGTTATGCGAGAGCTGGTCTATGATCTTGGTGAACACAGTTTTGATTCTATCTTATGCTATATCGATCGATACTCCTATAGAGTTATCGATCGACGGCAACCTATATCGTTCGATCTGGCGATCGTACCATCGGTCGATATTGCCGGCAATAAGATCAATGGATGTGTCTATTTAGCGACTGCTATTAGATCTATCTAAGAATCAAAGTTCTCATATATCTTGCAAGCAATTCATTAAAACATCTATAGTATTATAATCCTAATTATCTGAATAGTAACCTTAAATCTAACTATTTTCTTTTATTGTTTTAAACCTAAACCCATTCTCTTAAGCAACTTATAATTGCTTACAAAACTGCAATTTACTATTTTAAACCTAATCAACCTAGCATAGTCATTTATGATTACATCTATTGTGTTCATTAGTTCCCTGTGGATTCGATCCCTAAGTACTACAACTGAACCTGCTATTTGAGAGAGTAATTCACTTCTTAGGTTTAAACATTTGAGTGATATCAAATTAGGCGCCGTTTCCGGGGAACTTTGATAAACATTAGATTTAATATGATTAGGTCTAGGTTACTTTTCTTTTATTGTTTAAACTATCTTCTGACACCAAAAAAATTTTCTTGTCTTTTTCAGGTACATGCCCAGCAGTACTAGAAGCAACAAGAACAAACACCTTTTGTACTCAGAAGATCCTCACGGCTTGGAACGTAGCATCCGCAAAGACCTACGCTCCTCATCGATCGACATCAACACGTCCATGTCGACCGGTACTTGCCTACCACAGTCGACCGAGACACCTTCAACGTCGACCGACACGCTCACCATCACATCGCTCGACATCAACAAATGTTTGTCGACCCATACCTTTCACCCGACATCGATCGATATTCCTCATCTTACATCGATCAATACTAACCGGCGAGACATGGTAGCGCCTATTATTCTCACTATCGATGAGAATGGAGACCTACGTGATCGAGATGGTCACTTGCGTAATGCAGTAGGTCATAAGCTGAACGCTCAGAAGGAGATCATACCTGAGCAAGAGACTGCACCTACAAACATCATTCAACCTGTAGAAGAGGCTAACCAAGCTAGATCTTTGGTTGACTATAACCGTCCAGATCAGTTCTATTCCAACCGATCAGCCATCCGCCCCCCTGCCCTTCAGAGAGGAGATTTCGAGCTTAAGCCGCAGTATTAATCCCTTGTAGGACAATTACCCTTCTGTGGGTTGTCCAATGAGCATCCTATGGACCATCTGGAGAGGTTTGAGGATCTCATAACCGTCATAAAAGCCAATGGAGTCCCTCAAGACTATCTTCTCTGCAAGATTTTCAAGTACTCTCTATCTAGAGAAGCTTTGCAGTGGCGAGACAACTACCACCAGGTTCTCTCACAACCTGGAGTGACATCAAGAACGCATTCATGCATAACTTCTTTGATGAGTCACGCGCTGAAGAATGGAGGAAAAATATTGCTACATTCACTCAGAATCCTGAAGAGTCATTCAAAGATGCATGGAACAGATTCAAGTCCTACCAAAGAGATTGCCCACACCACGGTTTCAACAAAGTGAAACTTCTTTGCACTTTCTACAGAGGCATCACATTGGACTATCAGAGAGCTCTTGATACAGCTAGTGATGGCAACTTCAACACCAAGAAACCACAAGAGACTATGAAGCTAGTTGATAACTTAGCTTCCAGCAACAGCACAAAGAACTTCATGAAGACAAAAGCTACATCATTCCTTGGGAAGGAATACATCAATGAAGTACAAGCACAGATGGATACCATTCAGAAGTTGATAAACAAGCAGATCTGTTCAGTGGAGGATGCAGAAAATGCAGGTGAAGATTATATAGAAAAAGATGTGAACTCGGTCAGTGGAGCTGGTTTTTCAGAGGTCTAGTAACCAACGAGGATACATAAACTACACAGGCCAGAGAAGCAACTTCAACCAGAATTCACAGAAGCCCAACACCTTCAGCAGCAGCAACCCCAACAACAACATGAGCTATGGAAACTCATTCTACTCCAACCCACACCCACCCACCCAAGATACTAAACTGGAAGAGATGCTTGACAATGTCCTTGAGAGTCAGCGGAAACTTCAGACAGACTTCAATGGGAAGATCGACTCCGTCTACACACCCTCCAAAAAGAGCTAGATGGTTTAAACACCCATATGAAGAAGCTGGAGACTCATGTGTTTCAGACAGTAGAAAGAGCAAAGGAAGCAGGAGCTTGCCAACAACCATAACATCAATGCCATCATGGATGAAGATTTTTGGCAAGAGGTAGTAGAAGAGATTCAGCAATCTGATGATGAGCTAGACTTCGTTCGCGACTACTATCGATCGATATCACCCCGTGATCATCGACCGATACGTTCCCATGTACATCGATCGATAGACTTTGATGAGTATCGATCGATGGACTTCGACGAGTACCAGTACGAGTGCAATAACGTCCAGACTATGCCTCACAAAGCCTTCGCAGGACGTCACCCACATCCGCCCGTCCCTGTCAAGATCGATCCGCACAACATCGACCGACATGATGACCCTCCTATCGATCGACAGGAAGACCATGATATCGACTGACGCACTCCAGTTAGTGTCGCCCGATACACGGTACCCCACCGCCGAGTGCAACTCCCCAAGATAGATGGTGCACGTATTGACGCATTCCGGGAGCAGTATTACAAACCTAGAAGCCCTCAGAAAGCCATCTTGGAGAGACCCACGGATATCTTTGAGTCCATGGAGATAGAAAAGGAAACTAATGAAAGAGTTCTCAGAAAAAGGAAAGAGAAGATAGCGAAGCCTTATAAAAGGGAAGCTAATGAGAAAAATTGTCAAGATTCAAGAAAATAGTTCTCAGAATACCTAAAGAGAAACCTTTTGAAAAAGCCTACTATTCACACAGATTGTGGATGTTTTTCAGAGAGACAAGATAGACAGAAGAAGACATAAAGAGGATGTTTCACCAAGTTAGAGACAGTCTAAAGAAGAAGACCACACTGGAGAAAAAGAGGGATCCAGGGAAGTTCACAATACCATGTTCTATCAGAGGTGTTGAGTTCCCTCGTACCCTATGTGATACATGATCTGGAGTCAGCATCCTACCCAAGCTTATGGCAGACCAGCTAGGTCTGAAGATCGAGCCTACTGAAGAATTCTTCATCTTTGTGGATTGTTCTCAGCCGAACTCTGGAGAAATAGTTAGAAACCTTGAGGTACAGATTGGAGATGCCCTAATTCCTACAGACTTTCATGTCCTAGCCAACAAGCTCAACTTCAAGACTTCTCTACTACTTGAAAGAGCCTTCTTAGCCACAGTTGGAGCCGTTTGTGATCTCAAATCCAACAAGCTATGTCTAACCCTCATCAACCCTACCATCCACTACAATCATGTTCCAGTCATCAAGTGTCCAAGGAGGAAGAACCCAACACTCGTAGCAACATGTTTCTGTGCCCACGAGTATGATTCAATGGCCGAGTATGAAACCGATCCAGATCCATCGACCGATGACAGTTCTCTACCATCGACCGATACCAGCCGACCCGAATCGACCGATGGACGCCCAGTGTCAATAATCGATCTGCTATTCCCCAAGATCGAGGAAGAGTTTCCAGACGGTGATTTTGGCACCAGTGATGAGTACGATGCAGATTATGAAGAGGAACGAGCCACAGAGTATAGATTTCTTCGAGAAGACGAAGTCAGATTTCTTCTCCCATCTTTCATCTTCCGACCATCGACCGATGGAAACCCTATTCCATCGACCGATATACCCCAACCCCGATCGCTCAAACGACGTTTTGAATCAATGAGCGACGAACCCTACTGCGCACAAGTCTATGTCCCACACGAACCACGAGACGAAGATTACCCAATTGGATGCTGGGCGAGCAGTTATCATGAGAGTTTTGCAGTAGATACAGCACCTCTACCATCCGCGATCCGACCTGAAGCACCCGTATCGACCGACACAGAGCACCAGCCATCGACCGACATGTCCCTCAACAGATCAACCAATGCACCAGCCCCACCATCGATCGATACGACATCTACACCATTCGAGGTACAAACACATAATTTCGATTTTACTTCACTAATTTCAGATGAATATGGTATTTTTCAGGGATCCAGAAGGTCATGTGTGAGGGATAAAACTCACTCTCTAGTTTAGGTTAGGTTTAGATTGGGGAAAAGACAATCGTGGGCTGAATCCTGTTAGAACTTGTGTGAATGAATACGTTTTTTATATTGATTTTGATAATAAAAAGGGTTTACAAAGATGATCTTGATGATCTAATCGAAAGAAGAATGATCGATAGAGATGGTTACAAACAAAATGCGTCTAAGTCTTTAGGTGTCGAATAATTTCAAGAAGATCATTTTCTCTGATCTCTTCCCCTTCCTTAAATAGCTCTCATCCACGTTTGAACGATCTTAACTAACCTCCTAGATTCGCTCCGTGAGCTGGGGGATTCTCAACAGTCTCCTTTTGACCGGGTCCTGCGCAACCAGCCAGAGCTACTCATGTTAGCTCTCTGTAAATGAGGTCTGGAGCTCTCCTTCGTGACCTGTTTTGTTGACGTTCCTTCCTTAGCAAACAGCCTCCGGCTTCTTTCTAACTTCTTTCCGAAATGTAATTACTAACGGGGTTCATAAAATCCCATTATTGGTTATTCTTATTCAGGCCTATCATCTTCAGCTAACGGGTCATATTTGGGCCCAACAGTTGCCCCCAGCTTTCGAGATGAGACCTCTTTTCTCGGAAGCTAAAGCTTAGCCGCCTGATATCTACCTCTTGTTGAGATAACGATTATTTTATATTAAACTTGAAGACATGCGTGACCTTAATCGGACGGTCCCAATTTCGTTTGGTAAGATCTACGGCTCGTGTTAATATATTTGAACAGTTTCGTCCCCAATTTTCGAGACACGATGTGATATAAAGCTGTAGTCATTAACTGCAGCTTTCACCACTACTCCACGCCTCGATTCGGTTTCCCAGGTAACTGTCCAATTTCCTCCTTTAACTTATTGTGGTTAGATTATTTTTTTTTTAACTTGTCTTCGTCACGATTCTCTGGAACCCTCTAATTCGAAAGTTCTAGTTTCAATCCGAATTTCTTTTTCGCTCTCATTCTATCCTTCGGCTCCTTTCTCGGTTAACATGACGCGACCTAAGGAAGGTACCGGAGACACTGAAATTTCTTCCTCCGGTGTCTGGCTTATGAAGGTTAAACAAGAGATCGGCGAAACGATGAAGAAGAACGAGAGGAGTAAGAAGGTTAAGGAATCGATAGCCACAATAGTCTCGAAACAAACTAAGAAGAACGACGGCTCGAGTGGAAGTGTCCCACTTGGTTCTCATGTGGCTTCCTCTTTAAAGGGCCACGATGTGGTCAATCTCATGGTTCAAGCCGGAGGTTCGAAAGATTTAGGAAGGGCTTGTAAATCCGATGAGACCCCGGAAAGTGCTCCAGAGGGATGGTTCTGTGTTCATGAGAAGTACATTACCAAATGTCATCTCAGGTTCCCGCTTCCCGATCTCTTGTTGGATCTCCTAGATCACTACCAGTTAGCCCTTTCTCAGCTCTGTCCTTCGGTAATCCGAGTGATAAATGGTTTTATCACTAGGGCTAGAGAAGAGGGGGTTGCCGTTGGTATTCGTGACCTGATGAGTCTTTATACGATCAAGGAGAGCGCTTCAAAGGAAGGTGGCAGTGGTACCTACTACCTGCCTTGTCGGCCCAAGCTGGGCCTTTTCAAGTTCTCCGGCAGCGACGATGACTGGAGAAAGAAATACTTTTATGTGAAGACGGATCCTCTGACGGTTCCTGAGGATCGTACCCTTAGGGTTATTTCGTCCGATTTTTCGGGTTAGGACCTTTTAGGGAAGCATTTGCATGTTACGCTTATCTTACGTAGTCTAACGATCGTTGGTTCTTTTTGCAGATATTGAAGAACCTGAAAAACTTACTAATAAGCTTACTAGAGCTTTTCATCGTAAGTTGAAGCAGAGTCCTTGTACGTGGGGAGCTTTTACTACTTCACGCGTAGGAGCAGCCAGGTTTCCTGAACGGTACGGAGCCTCATTTCTGCATCCTATCCCAGATGCGGGCTTAGAAAGTAAGTCGGCTCTATCTTTCTTTCCAAACGTAGTAGCTATGCGTTTAGAACTATTTGATTTTGAACGAGTTTTCTATCGATTCAGTTTCTGAAGGTAATTCGATTGTGACTATCTCAACGGAAGCTAGGACTTCTGAGACCGAAAGAACTCAGCAAACTAAAATGCCTCTCCAACCATCTTACTGTTCTCGAGGCAAAGCAATTAGAGGGGCCAGTTCTTCTAAAGGTAGTGAGAAGAACCAAGGGGGTTCCTTTCTTAACCAGGTGAGAGATGTTCTCGATGACGGAGTTTCTGTGGGAGTCGATTTCACCC
>CAKOAT010908486.1:312369-361693 GCA_932364175.1 Eruca vesicaria subsp. sativa
GCAAGAAGGTTCTTATTCCGAATCTGCGTTGAACTGGTACAAAGAGAGTAGCCGAAAACGTAAGAACTAGAAAACCCTAATTGAGACGCAGCTCGCTAACAGAAAAACGGAAAGATTCCTAAATGCTAGTTTTGGTGGTGAGAGCTTTGAATTTCGTGTGTGTGCTTCTGCCCTAGACCTCCTCTTTATATACTCCTCGTCTTGGCTATCCGATCTTTCCATTTCGCCCAGATTTGACTAAATCGGGAATTTTCCATTCTTCTCGATCCTTCCTTTTCTTCTGCGGAAATCTTCTATTTCTCTTCAAACCTTCCTTTTATCCTTAAACTTGACTTTTATTTTCCTTCTGCGAGCAAACCGTCAAAACGTTGTCAAATCTGCGGGTTAGATTCCGTTAAGATCGCGAGATGGGTTTTTATCGCGTTTTAGGTCCTTTCGGGCCGTTTTGCGATAAATCCGTTTTCCGACTTTTACGGGATCGTTTTCCGATCTGTCGTCGTTTTTAATAATTTACTCGAGTTAATCGCAAGGTCTTGCGATTTACTAGACTTTTTATTAAAAACACATTTTTTACGACTTACTCGACGTTTTTTTTATTAAAAAGCGCGTTTTTATGATTTTAACGAGAAATCTCGAATAAATCGTATGGTTTAGGCAATGTTCGGTGTTTCGTTTAACCGTTGCCGTTTTATACGATTTCCTCGAGTTCTTTCCGAGAAAACGAAGTTTTACGGTTTTTATCGTAAAACTCGAACGGTAAGTCGGATCGAGATGGAACGGGAGATATTTCGGCCGTGGTTCAGAATGCGACCTTGTCGAAAGACGTAAGTTTCGAATCGGAAATGCAGGGAATCGAGACGCGGAGTCTCTGAGAAGTCTCTAGTTCGCCCATCGGCGAACTAAGCCGGGCCCGGCTTAGTTCGCCGATGGGCGAACTAGAGAGTACTTCTTAGTTCGCCCATCGGCGAACTAAGCCGGGTCCGGCTTAGTTCGCCGATGGGCGAACTAGTTGCGACTAGTTCACGTTTTACGGCTTTTTTCGTTTTTTGCGGTTTTGTAAAACGATTCTCGAGTTTTATAAAACAATCTTCGAATTTCATAAAACGACCTCCGAGTTTTATAAAACGATCTTCGAGTTTTATAAAACGATCTTCGAGTTTTATAAAACCATCTTCGAGTGTTATAAAACGATTTCTCGAGTTTTATAAAACGATTTCTAGAGTTTTATAAAACGACCTCTCGAGTTTTATAAAACGATTTCTCGAGTTTTATAAAACGATTTCTCGAGTCTTATAAAACGATTTCTCGAGTTTTATAAAACGATTCTCGAGTGTTATAAAACGATTCTCGAGTTTTATAAAACGATTCTCGAGTTTTATAAAATGATTTCTCGAGTTTTATAAAACGATTTCTCGAGTTTTATAAAACGATTCTCGAGTTTTATAAAATGATTCTCGAGTTTTATAAAACGATTCTCGAGTTTTATAAAACGATTTCTCGAGTTTTATAAAACGATTTCTCGAGTTTTATAAAACGATTCCTGAGTTTTATAAAATGATTCTCGAGTTCTATAAAACGATTTCTCGAGTTTTATAAAACGATTCTCGAGTTTTATAAAACGATTTCTTGAGTTTTATAAAATGATTCTCGAGTTTTATAAAACGATTCTCGATTTTTATAAAACGATTTCTCGAGTTTTATAAAACAATTTCTCGAGTTTTATAAAATGATTCTAGAGTTTTATAAAACGATTTCTCGAGTTTTATAAAACGATTCTCGAGTTTTATAAAACGATTTCTCGAGTTTTATCATCAGTAGTTCTACTTTTGTAGATTGAAGCTTTTATAAGGCAGGAATGGGAGCTGTAAAATGATTCTCGAGTTTTATAAAACAATTCTCGAGTTTTATAAAACGATTTCTCGAGTTTTATAAAACGATTTCTCGAGTTTTATAAAACGATTTCTCGAGTTTTATAAAACGATTTCTCGAGTTTTATAAAACGATTCTCGAGCTTTATAAAACTGTTCTTTTATATTCTTGCGGAGAGTTTTGGCTATTAATTCCGTCGTACCGATTTTGACCCTAACAGTTTATCTCCCGATCAAAGATGCCGCTGCTGCTGACGTCTCAAAGGCTCAGGAGACTGCCACTAAACCCGATTCTCAGGCCAAGGAAACTGACCTTCAAGTGATCAAGGAGCCTTCCGAGATCGAGCCTCCCAGACCTAAGAGGTCTCGAGTTGACCAAGTGGATAGATCGTCCAGGTCTTCCTCCTCCTCTTCAAGGGGGGGAACCGTGGGATGGAGTTTCACCCACTCGAAACCTGGTTTTGTCCTGTAAGATCCTTGGGGTTTGGCCACTTTGATGAGGCACATGAAGAGGACCGGTTGCTCTCTTCCTGCAATCAACAACATGACTAACCGAGAGGAGTATGTGGAGGTCGCTGATTGCATGGGTCAGGTAAAGGACCTCAAACCCCTTTTTTTTTATGTCTGATTCTTCTAGTGAAACTGTCGATTGCTGATTTGTTTGGTCCTTTTTCAGCTAGCTGGGGCTATCAACCGAGCTCAATTGAGCCTAGAGGACACGATTAACAACGCTCCAAGGGCAGGGGAGTTAGCCCAAGTGACCGAAATGGTGAAGGCTACCAAAGAGGAGCTCGATCAATCTCGAGCTAGAATCGCCGATCTTGAAGGTGTCGTAGAGAGGCTTGGCTCAAAGGCCGATATTCAGGCCGGGAAGATCGAGAGCCAAGTTATTGATCTCCAAGAGAAGGGAAGGAGGATAGCCGAGCTGGAGGCTGCTAGGAAGGTCGCCGAGCAACATGTTCGAGAGCTGGTTGCTTCGTCTCAGATCAGCCAGAAGAACAAGGAGGCTGAGGTCAAGCTAGCTATCCGTCAAGGGAAGAAGGAGGTAGCTGAAGCTTACAACAAGATCTTGATTTCTGTCAAGGAGAAGTTCGCCAAGAAGAAGGAAGAGGTTAGCCTTCAGATTTATGCTCAGGAACTTCAGGCTAATACTGTCCTTCTTGAGGAAATGTTGGCTAATGAGATCAAGAGTGTTGATGAGGAGTATCAGCGACTGATGTCATTGATTCCTGAGGCTACCGCCGCGTACGAGAGGGCCCAGGTGTCAGATTTTTCAGTAAGCAAGTTATCTCTGCCTCAGTTCTCGGAGAGTTCATGTACTTTTGAGATCAACATTTTTAATCCATCCTTTTCCGGAGGATATGGTTCTAATTTAGTTCTGGTGAATCTGGCTTCAGCTCCAGTTGAAGCAACCGCAGGTGATGGTGAGAAGGAAATGGGTGATGGATCCTTGGCTAAGGAGTTGGTTCCAAGCGAGGAAGAGAAAGATGAGGGGAAGGATGCTGATGAAATGGAAGTCTAGACGTCATCCTTCTCTTCTTTTTAAAGTTATGTCTTTGTGTTTTTCAAGACTTTTTGCCTGCTAGGCTTCCTTCTTTTGTTAAGACTTATGACCTGAGGAGGTCTTTAAACCTTTGCTTTGTTTAGGATCTTTGAACTTAAATGGCCTGGGGAGGCCTTTAAACCTTTATTTCATTCTGGTCTTTCTCTAAGTCATTTGACTTGTGAATGCTTTTGTCTCTTATTAACTAGGATCGGACTTTCTTGCTAAAGGTTTTGTCGACATTTCGATGAACCCCTTAGTACAAGTTCAATTGTCTGAGTATGAGTCTTTATTTCTTTGAACAAAGAATTCTAGAACAGGTTCCGTCATTTCTCTACGCGAGGTCTCGAGGTTAGGTTCTCGGGACCTGATTTTACTCGAGATTAGCCATATCTTGAGCTAAGGATTTTGAAACTTTCAGTTGAGTTCTTAAAGGACCTGAATTCGTTCATCTCATGTTTCAAGACCTTGGATTCTAGTAAGGATTTTAAGACCTTGATATTGAAGTTCATGTTCGTCGACATCTGACTCGGATAGTAGAGTTTTAAGACTTCAGGTCCGGACTTGCCGGGACCCAGATTTCACATGAAGGATTTTAAGATCTTAGGTCCGGATTCACCGGGACCTGGACTCATTTAAAGGATTTTAAGACCTCTGGTTCAGGTTCAACGTGACCTGTTTTTAGATAGTAGGGTTTTAAGACCTTGGGTTCAGGTTCAACGTGACCTGGGTTTAGATAGTAGGGTTTTAAGACCTTAGGTCCGGGTTTGCCGAGACCTGTTTTTAGATAGTAGGATTTTAAGACCTTAGGTCCAGGTTCATCGTGACCTGGATTTAGATTGTAGGATTTTAAGACCTTAGGTCCGGGTTTGCCGGGACCTATTTTTAGATAGTAGGATTTTAAGACCTTAGGTCCAGGTTCATCGTGACCTGGATTTAGATTGTAGGATTTTAAGACCTTAGGTCTAGGTTCATCGTGACCTGGATTTAGATTGTAGAAACATGAGATGCTTGAATGTGGAAGTTTTTATTAATAACTTTGATGGAGTACATAATAATCATGGAGCTAATAGCTTGAGCTGGGTGTTCTGAACACATGCCCCCTTTGAGTGTGAAGATGAGTATGTGGAGATGAGGTTGGGGCTGCACTCATGACGGAGTTTCCTACGTACCCAGTCAAGGGATCAAGCCAAACGTAGTTCAAGGAATTTTAGGTACCTAGTGGTAGAATCTCTTGAGGTTCATGGCATTCCATGATCGGATTTCGGGTACCCCGGTTCGTACCTTCATGAGCCTGTAAACGCCTGGTCGTATCACATGGATGATTTGGTAGGGGCCTTCCCAATTGGTCCCTAGCTTTCCGGCGTTCGGCTCTTTGGTATGGTTAAAAACTTTCCTGAGTACCAGGTCACCTACAACGAATTGCCGAGACCTGCCCTTGAAATTGTAATGTCGAGCCATTGCTTGCTGATAGGTTTGGATGCGGAGCAAGGCTTGATCCCGTCGTTCCTCGATGAGGTCGAGGTGATCTGATAAGAGCTGATTGTTAGCTTCGGGATTTGTCGTGCAGAGCTCTTGGCGGAGGCTCCCTGTGACAGTTTCGTCTGGGACGACGGCTTCCATCCCGTAGGCTAGGGAGAAAGGGGTTTCTTCCGTAGCTCTTTGTGGGGTGGTTCGGCATGCCCAGAGCACTTCGGGTAACCTTTCGGACCACGAACTTTTATCGATTCCAAGGCGTTTCTTGAGGTTTGCTAATACCGACTTATTAGCAACCTCCGCCAGGCCATTTCCCTGGGGGTATCATGGTGTTGACATGGTGAGGCGAATTTTTCACTTGTTGCAGAAGTCTTTAAAGTCGTTAGATATGAACTGTGACCCGTTATCGGTTACAATTTCGTATGGGACGCCGTGGCGGCAAATGATGTCTCTCCATACGAGTCGTTCGGTTTCGACTTTAGTTACCTGTTGGAAGGCCTCAGCTTCTATCCATTTTGTGAAGTAGTCTGTTAGGACTAGTAGGAAGCGTAGCTTCTGCCTTCATGTTCTTGATACGACTAGTGGTCCTACGATATCCATGGACCATCTCATGAATGGGTATGGGGCGGATATCGAGGATAATTTCTCTGATGGTTGAAGTATAAAAGTTGCGTGCCTCTGGCATCTGTCGCATGAGGACGAGTAAACCTCGCAATCAGCGATAATGGAAGGCCAGAAATAGGCTTGCCTTTTGATTTGGATAGCTAAAGCTCTGCTGCCGAAGTGGTTTCCACAGGAGCCATCATGCATTTTTTTCATGAGTCTGATGGCGTCGAGGCCGCGGACGCATCTCAGGTAAGGTCCCGATACGCTTCGTTTATAAAGGATAGATTCCATTATGCAGTATCTTGTGCTTATTGCTTTAAGTTTTCGAGCTTCCCATTTATGGGGGGGGACCTTGCCCTCCGAAATATACTGCATGATTGGAATTCTCCAGTCCTCTCTTCCAATGATTTTGTCGTGAAGGGAGGAAGGAGGTCCCAGTGCTGGATCAGGTTCTTGGGTGTTGTTGCGGCCGGAGGTCGTGCCCCTGGGGATATTCCTTCTGTTAGGTTCGTCGGAACCTAGGTCTGGAGGAACATCTCCAGGTGTGTTATTGATTTCCGGGGCAGATATTGTGTCTCCGGTTGGAGGTTCAGTGGAATATCTTGTTCTGCGAGTGTTTACTCTGAGGACAAGTGAGGCTGAAGGCTGGCCTATGCCCCCGGAGGTGTGCTTCCTGAATTTGTGAGCTTTTGTTTTTGGGAACCAGGATGTTGTTAGAACTTGGGTCGCTGCTGATTCAGAGCAGCTACCTTCTGTTTGCTCTTTCGGGTTGCTATCGATCTCAGCTTTGGTAGCTATGTCGATGCTTGGTTTTTCGATTCCTTCTACAGGTATGATTCGTTTTACTAGGGGATCTGATGTGGACGCCAATGCAGCTAACGCATCTGCTGAGGAGTTCTCTCCTCGTGGGATTCTCGTTAGCTCGAATTTGCTGAACTGTTTAGTGAGGCTCTGTAGGACTTCGAGGTATGCCCCCATTCTTTCGTCCCTCGTTTCATACTCCCCATGAAACTGGCTAGCTACCAGCTGTGAGTCGCTGTAGGCATTCAGCTCTCGGATTCCGAGGCTTAGGGCGAGTCTTAACCCTGCGAATAGTGCTTCATATTCGGCCTCGTTGTTTGAAGCATTAAATCCGAGCCTGTAGGATTGCTCGATGGTTTCTCCGGCTGACGAGGTCAGGCTTAGGCCGATTCCGGAACCTTGTTTTGATGAGGCTCCGTCGACATCCAGGCTCCATTCCGGAGCTTCGGCTCTCGGATCTAGTTGTTCAGATGATAGCTCAACGATGAAGTCGGCGAGGACCTGAGCTTTTATGGCTGCTCGGGGTCTATATTCGATGTCGTATTCGCTGAGCTCTATGGCCAACTTAGCCAATCGTCCTGATTGGCTAGGGCTATGCAGGATCGTTCGTATTGGTTGTGAGGTCATTACCACGATCGAGTGTGATTGGAAGTAAGGTCGTAGTTTTCTGGCAGCTGATACGACAGCCAGAGCTAACTTTTCCATGGTAGGATATCTGGTTTCGGCGTCTATTAGGCTTTTGTTCGTGTAATAGACAGGTCTTTGCTCGTTTTGCTCCTCTCGTACCAGTACGCCGCTAACCGCAGCAGTTGACACGGCGAGGTATAGGTACAGGGGTTCTCCTGTTACTGGTTTGGATATGATCGGAGGCTCGGAGAGGTAAACTTTCAGTTGTTTGAAAGCTTCCTCACATTTCTCGTCCCACAGAAAATTCTTATTGTTTTTTAGGAGTTTGTAGAATGGGAGGCATTTATCGGTGGACATATATAAATCGATTCAAATCTGCGATTCGTCCGGTCAGTCTTTGTACCTCCCTGGTTGTTTTAGGTGACGGCATTTCCAAAAAGGTAGCTATCTGTTTCGGATTGGCTTCGATACCTCTCTCGGTGACGAGGTAACCAAGGAATTCGCCCGAGGGCACTCCAAAGGGGCATTTTGCGGGGTTTAGTTTCATATCGTATTTGTTGAGTATATCGAAGCATTCTTTTAGGTGGGAGATGTGATTTTCCCCAGCTGAGGATTTAACCAGCATATAGTCGATGTATACTTCCATAGTTTTTCCGAGCTGTCCAGCGAACATTTTGTTCACAAGCCTCTGGTAGGTAGCTCCCACGTTTTTTAATCCGAATGGCATCACCTTGTAGCAGTAGGTCCCGCGCTCGATTATAAATGCAGTTTTTTCTTGATCTTCAGGATTCATCATGATTTGATTATATCCCGAGAAGGCATCCATAAAGGACAAGAGCTGGTGGCCAGCTGTTGCCTCAACGAGGCGATCGATGTGAGGTAACGGGAAGCTGTCTTTAGGGCAAGCCTTGTTTAGGTCGGTGAAGTCTACACAGATTCTCCACTTCCCGTTTTTNAGAAGGCATCCATAAAGGACAAGAGCTGGTGGCCAGCTGTTGCCTCAACGAGGCGATCGATGTGAGGTAACGGGAAGCTGTCTTTAGGGCAAGCCTTGTTTAGGTCGGTGAAGTCTACACAGATTCTCCACTTCCCGTTTTTCTTTTTCACTACTACGGGGTTAGCTAGCCAATCGGGGTAGTGTACTTCACGGATGGAACCTGCTTTCGTGAGTCGATCTACTTCGTCGTTGACAGCTTGGGCTTTTTCGAGGCCTAGCTTACGGCGTTTTTGTTTGATCGGTTTGAAAGTAGGATCTACATTGAGCTTGTGAGTGGTGACGTTTGGTTCTATACCTCTCATGTCGCTGGTGGTCCATGCAAACGTTTTGACGTTGCTTTTCAGGAAGTCGATTAATTTCTTTTTCGTTTCGAGAGGTAGCTCTGATCCGATGTTCACTTATTTCTCGGGATCAGAGTCGTCGATGCTAACTCGTTCGGTTAGGTTCCTAGGGGGACCTCGAATATTTTGTTGCATCTCTCGACCTTCCTGGATCTGTAATTGCTATTGGGGTGATTCCTTGAGGATTCCGAATCCTCCCAAGTAACAGATCCTGGAGATCTTCTGGCTACCTCGTACGGTGGTTATTCCGTCCGGTGTTGGAAATTTCACGCATTGGTGATAAGTGGAAGCTACTGCTTTCATCTTATGGATCCAGGGTCTTCCTAGGATCGGATGAAATGGAGAGGGCCTGTCGATGACCACAAAATTGGTCATTTTCATGATTCCTCCAGCTATGACCGGGAGCTTGATGGTTCCTAAGGAGGTAACTGTTTCCCCGGAGAAGCCTATAAGGTTAGCTTTATGACCAATAATTTCGTAGTCATCTATTTCCATCCCTTTCAGGGCGTTATAGAAGATAAGATCGACCGAGCTCCCGGTGTCAACCATCAGCTTAGGCACCTCGTAACCTGCTATGTTCAGGGTGACGATTAAGGCATCATCGTGAGGTCTGTCAAGATCTGATGTCTCGCTCTCCCAGAAGGAGATCTTAGTGTTGGATTCGGGATTGGGAGGCTTAGATTGAGCTCTAGAAACAGCCTTCCGCACATGGCTCTTGATTGAATTAACTGAGTCTTGACATATATCGGAGCCTCCGAGGATATAATCCACTCTCGAGCTAGGGTTCGACTGAGGTGGAGATTTGCTTAGGAGGGTCTCGATTTGTAGACTCTTCCCTTGGGGAAATTTCCCAAGAATCATGTCAACTCTCTTCTTGGGAGCTGGCGGTGGCGAATCTGTTTCCTTCTCAGGTGATCTTTCACGTTTTGGAGAGGTGTCTCTTTTCTGGTAAGGAGGTGGTTTTTTGAGTTCCACGTCCTTTAGTTCCCCAGCTACGAATTTAGCTGCCAACTGTCGTTGGAGGTCCCAGCATTCCTCGGTTGAATGCCCTTTTCGATCGTGATAAGAGCAGTGTTTGTTCTCATCGTAGCCTTTTGACCAGGGAGTTTTCCTTGTCGCATGTTGGGGTCAAAATCGGTACGACGGAATCAACGGCCGAAACTCCCCGCAGAAATATAAAGTGAATCGTTTTATAAAACTCGAAGAATCGTTTTATAAAACTCGAGAATCGTTTTATAAAACTCGAGAATCATTTTATAAAACTCGAAGAATCGTTTTATAAAACTCGAGAATCGTTTTATAAAACTCAAAGAATCATTTTATAAAACTCGAGAATCGTTTTATAAAACTCGAAGAAACGTTTTATGAAACTCGAAGAATCGTTTTATAAAACTCGAGAATCGTTTTATAAAACTCGAGAATCGTTTTATAAAACTCGAGAATCATTTTATAAAACTCGAAGAATCGTTTTATAAAACTCGAAGAATCGTTTTATAAAACTCGAGAATCGTTTTATAAAACTCGAAGAAACGTTTTATAAAACTCGAAGAATCGTTTTACGAAACCGCAAAAAAAGCGAAACAGCCGTAAAACGCGAACTTGTCACGACTAGTTCGCCCACGGACGAACTAGGAGACACTCCACTAGTTCGCCCATGGGCGAACTAAGCCGGCCCGGCTTAGTTCGCCGATGGGCGAACTAAAGACTTCTCGGATATCCCGCGCCTCGATCTCCCACATCCTTGATTTAAGGCATACGTCCCTCGACACGATCGTATTCCGAATCACGATCAAAATGTCTCCCGTTTCGTCTCGATCCGCCCTATCGTTCGAGTTTTACGATAAAAACCGTAAAACTTTGTTTTCTCGAAAAGAACTCGAGGAAATAGTATAAAACAGCAACGGTTAAACGAAACACCGAAATATTGCCTAAACTATACGATTTATTCGAGATTTTTCGTAAAAATCGTACAAAACGCGTTTTTAATAAAACCCCGAGTAAATCGTAGAAAACGGCAACGATTAATCGAAACATCAAACATTGCTTAGCTTTACGATTAACTCGAGAAACTTATCTAAAACGGCATCGTATCAGGAAACGATCTCGTCTAAAGTCGTAAAACGGATTTATCGCAAAACGGCTCGGAAAGTCACAAAACGCGATAAAAGCCACTCGCGACTTTAAACGAAGTCCAACCCGAAGATACGACGACGTTTTGGCGATTTACTCGCAGAAATAAGATAAATGTCAAACTTGAAGATAAAAGTCAAGTTTGAGGATAAATAGAAGATTTCCGCGGGAAAAAAGGAAAGATTGAGATAAATGGAAGATTCTCATTAAACTCGAATCTGGGCGAAACGGAAAGACTAAACCGCCTAGGAAGGGAGTATATAAACAAGAGGCATAGGGCAGAAGCAAGAACATGAAATCTAGAGCTCTCATTCGAGACTTTCACAACTTTTCTAGATTTAGAATTTTCCGCACTTAGAAACTTAAGCTTTTTCTCGACAAGTTCGGTTTCTATGACTGGCGCTCAATTACTAGACGAACTCGCTCAGGCAGTTCGATCTCTTGTCCAGCTCTATCAACTGAACTACGTTCGACTTGATCCCTGAAAGGGGTACGTAGGCAGCCTTTCATAAGGTTCAGTCCGAAATCATTCAAACCTTTTTTCCTATCTTTTTCCGTTTTTTGTTATCGAGTTGCGACTCGACTAGATCTAGGGTTTTATGTTTGTAACTCGCTGATGGCCCCTGCGGCCAAAGCCTTTGTAATTCCTTGTAATGATCGCAACGTTCTTACGCGAATCGGAAATAAGATCGACTTTCTTTATAAATTCGTTTTATTATGTTTTTCATATTTTTCCGCATTTATTTGGTTACTTGTCGTTGGCTTTCGCAGANCCCTGCGGCCAAAGCCTTTGTAATTCCTTGTAATGATCGCAACGTTCTTACGCGAATCGGAAATAAGATCGACTTTCTTTATAAATTCGTTTTATTATGTTTTTCATATTTTTCCGCATTTATTTGGTTACTTGTCGTTGGCTTTCGCAGAGATCCGGTTCCTCTGGAAAATTAGGGTTTTCCTAAGTTTCCTTATTTACTACTCTTTAGCACCATTCTTAGAATTGTTGATTGCAGAAAGTACTATAGATGCTAAAGTGGATCACCAATCATCATATGACAACACTTTTCATGATTGTTTGGAAGAACCAAAGCTGATTTCCAACCTAACCTGACATCTATTGCTTGTCTTGGGCTTGGTATACAAGGGATCAGAATCCTCATGCAAGTCTGGAAAGTAAAAGTCTCAAAATTTTTGGTTTCCTTCTCTCCTTCCTTTGGCATCCCCAGAAAATAAAAGATTGAGATGATTTCCTGAGAGGCAGAGGGAGAGGTACATTACCCATGACCCCACTATTCTAAATCAAAGGAATGATCACACATTGTGGAAGCGAGGGAGAGGTATATTACCTATGACCCCACTATTTGCCTACACTTTGTCAAAAAGAGACTACAAAAGTTGAAAGATCAATAAGATGAACATTAGTTGTTCATTGGGATTGATATAAAAGAAAAGAAAGTTTGGGATTCAGAGAAGGAGATAAAGAGAGAAAAGGGACCAGGATGAGAATGCCTGAAACTTGTATGAGTTGAATCCAAGTGTTCTTTGATCGATACTCCCAAGGTAAAGCCTACACCTTTATTTTATGCATAAATGAAATCAGTATAGGGGATAGACAGACATCATTCAACCTGTAGAAGAGGCTAACCAAGCTAGATCTTTGGCTGACTATAACCGTCCAGATCAGTTCTATTCGAACTGATCAGCCATCCGCCCCCTGCCTTTCAGAGAGGAGATTTCGAGCTTAAGCCGCAATACTACACCCTTGTAGGACAAATACCCTTCTGTGGGTTGTCCAGTGAGCATCCTATGGACAATCTGGAGAGGTTCGAGGATCTCATAACCGTCATAAAAGCCAATGGAGTCCCTCAAGACCATCTTCTCTGCAAGCTTTTCAAGTACTCTCTTTCTAGAGAAGCTTTGCAGTGGCTGAGACAACTACCACCAGGTTCTCTCACAACCTGGAGTGACATCAAGAACGCATTCATGCATAACTTCTTTGATGAGTCACGCGCTGAAGGATGGAGGAAAAAGATTGCTACATTCACTCAGAATCCTGAAGAGTCATTCAAAGATGCATGGAACAGATTCAAGTCCTACCAAAGAGATATCCCAAACCACGGTTTCAACAAAGTGCAACTTCTTTGCACTTTCTACAGAGGCATCACATTGTGGGAACCAAAATTCACACTTGTCGATTTCCGTTAAATAAGGAAACTTAGGAAAACCTAATTTTCCAGAGGAACCGGATCTCTGCGAAAGCCAACGACAAGTAACCAAATAAATGCGGAAAAATACGAAAAACGTAATAAAACGAATTTAAAGAAAAAGTAGATCTTATTTCGATTTCGCGTAAGAGCGTTGCGATCATTACAATGGTTTACAAAGGCTTTGGCCGCAGGGGCCATCAGCGAGTTACAAACATAAAACCCTAGATCTAGTCGAGTCGCAGCTCGATAACGAAAGACGGAAAAAGATAGGAGAAAAGGTTTGATTGATTTTGGACTGAACCTTATGAAAGGCTGCCTACGTACCCCTTTCGGGGATCAAGTCGAACGTAGTTCAGTTGATAGAGATGGACCAGAAATCGAACTGCCTGGGCGAGTTCGTCTAATAATTGAGCGCCAGTCATAGAAACCGAACTTGTCGAGAAAAAGCCTAAGTTTCTAAGTGCGGAAAACTCTAAGTCTAGAAAAGTTGTAAAAGTCTCAGATGAGAGCTCTGAAAATCGTCCCTTTGCTTCTGCCCTATGCCTCTTGCTTATATACTCCCTTCCTAGGCGGTTTAGTCTTTCCATTTCGCCCAGATTCGAGTTTAATGAGAATCTTCCATTTATCTCGATCTTTCCTTTTTTCCCACGGAAATCTTCTATTTATCCTCAAACTTGACATTTATCTTCAAGTTTGACATTTATCTTCTTTCTGCGAGTAAATCGCCAAAACGTCGTCGTATCTTCGGGTTGGACTTCGTTTAAAGTCGCAAGTGGCTTTTATCGCGTTTTATGACTTTCTGAGTCGTTTTGCGATAAATCCGTTTTACAACTTTAGACGAGATCGTTTCCTGATACGATGCCGTTTTTAGATAAGTTTCTCGAGTTAATCGTAAAGCTAAGCAATGTTTGATGTTTCGATTAATCGTTGCCGTTTTCTACGATTAATCGTTGCCGTTTTCAACGATTTACTCGGGGTTTTATCAAAAATGCGTTTTGTACAATTTTTACGAAAAATCTCAAATAAATCATATAGTTTAGGAAATATTCGGTGTTTCGTTTAACCGTTGCTGTTTTATACGATTTCCTCGAGTTCTTTTCGAGAAAACAAAGTATTACGGTTTTTATCGTAAAACTCGAACGATAGGACGGATCGAGACGAAACGGGAGACATTTCGACCATGATTCAGAATACGATCGCGTCGAAGGACGTACGGCGAGCTAGTTCAGCTTGGCCAGGTCGCCATATGGCGAACTAGGCGATAAGAACCTGTGGGGCAAAGTCAGTAGTTCACCTGCTGGCGAACTAGTCGAGGGACTCCTAGTTCGCCTGCTGGCGAACTTAGCCGGGCCGGCTTAGTTCGCCAGCAGGCGACCTAGTCGAGGGACTCCTAGTTCGCCAGCACGCGAACTACTGACTTTGCCCCACAGGCAAACTAGGAGCCTCTCCACTAGTTCGCGTTTTGCGGCGGTTTCGGTTTTTCGCGATCTTGTAAAACAATTCTTTTTATATTTCTGCGGGGAGTTTCGGCCGTTGATACCGTCGTACCGATTTTGACCCCAACAGTTAGCCCCCCAGCTTGTAAGAATCTTGAGCCTTTAGCGTAAGGTTCTTGCGAGTGGTTAAACAGTTTTAGTTAAGTTAGGCGGAATTAATGGTCGGAAAGGTCCGTTGAAAGTGATCTTTCCACTCTCCAGGGAGCGGAAAGCGTTTAAAATTAGGGCTGCGCCTTGTGAAGGCTGCCTACGTACCCTTTTGAGGGGATCAAGCCTTTCGTAGTTCGTTTTGGAGTTCAGGTTCGTATGACCTGTTTCGCAGTGAGACCTTTATAGTATAGTTATGTGTTGTGTAGGAGTTATCGAGAATATTGATGTCGATGGCATCTGGACCTTTGCCGGCCTTGAGACTAGCCTCGTAGGCCGTTTGGTCTGGCCAAGCGTGGCCGTTATAGTTTTCGGACTGGCCGTGTGTGGTTCTGAGTCCCTGCCGCTTTTGCGGCTTTATTAAAAATCAGTTTGCGTTTTTAAGAGCGTGTTTTTATTTGTATGAATGTAGCGGGAAGAATATGAGTTGATATTGAGGGAGGTCCGCGAGTTTTCGTCTCGCATTCCTTTTTCCCTTAGTGTATCGCCTTGCTCGTTTGCCCGTTTCAGGATGTTTAGTAAATCGAGTGAGCGTTTAGATATAGACGAAGAGACATGCCTTTAGGATCTCGATTCATGCCTTGAGACTTTAGCGACCAGTGTGCTGGGTTTTGGGAAAGACCTAGGTTTACTTTCGGAATGAGGCTATGCAATGACTAGTCGGCTTTCGTTTTGCCTGTTGCGATTTTAACCTGATTTCATACCAATTTAGAATCCGCGATAGGTTCTCGGCTTATATGATTCGTCTAGTTGGAACCGAGCATCTCACCGGGAACAATTTCTAAGTTGCCCGGAAGTGCTGACCAAAATTTTGGATTTCTTTTATAGCGCTATTACCCTTGTGTCGGGTGTTCGAGAGCAATCTCTGCGAGATAACTTAAGTTTGTTTAGGACTGTTGCGAGTTTGTTGTGATCAGCAACAAACTTTTTAGGCGATAAATGTTTACGTTGTTTTGGCCTTCGCGAAGGATACGTACGTTAAGAAGTTTTGCGTAATTTTATAGTCGCGGACGGACTGTTAGGTCTTCCAAGAAAATGACTTTATCGAGGAAGGTATTTGTGTCGAAAATCTAATCTCCGGGCGTCTGCGACGTCTTGCAGTGCCGAAAGTTGGTTTTCTTTTTTTTTTATAAGCCGCGTTTCGTGTTCGGAACGTTTGCAGGCTCAAAGATGTTGTGCCGGTGTTGCGAGGGTTATGTCTTAACCCTGCTTTGCAGGAACACTTTGGTTCGTTTGCGGATATTCGCAATTAAAACTTACATTCCTGTTTGGATGTTGGGTAGTTTTATGATTAGTGCTAGAGCAATTAGGACCGAGAGTTCGTGTAAGTTGTTTCCCTGAACGAAGCGTTTTTCGTTACGGTGCTTTGTGAAGTGTTGACCTTCCGAGATTCGTACGGCTTTAGAAGCTCTGGTACGAGTGTTTTCTTATACGTCGGATTTTGTAGGCAACTTGCTTCGGGAATAGAGTGAATCGCGAAAATACAGAACTTAGCCGATTTTCGACAAGTTTGCATTATCCGTTGAATGTATTGGCTTGGCGTGAAGGCTGTGTTCAGCCGCACAGCCAAGGTCGTATTTGGTAGAAGATTAGACCACGACACTTTCATGCTATCGAAAAGGTCGAGTCGGTTTGTAAACTTGGCATTGAATTGAAGCGTGATAGGACAATAGCCAAGTAGCGTTTGTCGAGCCTGATATGCCAAGTATGCCCGTTGTTATAGAGAACGTTTTCCGCTGTAGGTTTGATTTATACGATGAAAGTTTCGTATAAACTTTCCTTTGTATGGAAGTTGTTTTATAAAATGATCGATCTTTCTTTACTCGAAGGAGACAGATCCTAAGAAGCTCGGTACGGAGCCCGTGCGGAGTCGTTTCCGGGGCGGTCTCATTCTCAGATGTAAACGGGAGGAATGAGAGCGGATGCTCGTGAACCGATGGGCTAAAGAGTGAGATCTTTCAGATCGTGTCGCAAGGAGGCAAATTTTAGATTGGCCGCCCAGTGCCGGATCGTATAGCTTGGTTTTTGCTATAAGGAAAGTACTTTTCGCAAAACCTGTTACGTTTACTTTCGAAAGTTACTTCGTTATGACATGATCCTGACCATACGAAGGATTTCTCGCGTAAGTAACGGGCGATGAATTTAGTAATCGACACGACGCATTGGGTTAACAATGCTTCCGCAGATTTTTTCAGAAACCTTTCCGCTTAGTTTATGATTCTTCGGTGATGGTTTTTTCGGACTCACTCGCGGAGGTTTACCAAAATTTCTTTCACCGAGATTTTGTCGCAAAATGTTTTAGCGGTTTTCTCGGACGGAATGAATCACATAATCAGCAATAGGATCAGTCGGCGAGAAGGGAGGTAGTGTTCTCTATTGCTGCTTTGTGTTCTTGATTTTTCTTTCGCCGAAAATGTTCTCGACATTATTCCGTGACTCACTTGGTTTGACGGAAAATGAGATAAATGCTTTGACGCCTAAATATTTCGATTCTTATACTTGTTTTATCAAGTTTGAGGAGATCTTTATGACTTCGGAAAATAATCGAGTTTCGGTATGACTTCGGAAAATAATCGAGTTTCGGTCTGAAGTTTCGCAGAGATTTTCTAACCGCATGATTGCGACGAGAGATGCTGTATTTTCCTCGAGATTATTTCCCAGACGGTTTTGATCAGTCTTTAGCGCTTAGATGGTTTTTAGATTGTCGTTTGCTTTTGGGATGATTTCGACGAGGCGTTGCATCGTCCGAATATTTTTCCGCTTATTTTAGAAAGCGTTTTCTTGATGTGAGGAAAAATGTTCGGCGAAAGAAGAAAGACGAGTTTCGTTTGAAGGATTGGGATGATCGACAATCCGGGTTGATTAAAGACCATGGTGGATCGGAGATGACTTCGAGTATGTCTGATTTATGAAAACTTCTAGGAGCGAGTCGGTTTTAAGACAACGTCAGCGTCTCTAGCTCCCTCTTTCTTTTAGGAAATGAGTACGTTTGAATGCGTGGCGATCGTTTCTCGGTTGTACGAGAGATTGGATCGGTTTGCGAGTTATGCCTTAGTTTCATCGATGATTTGGGATCGTCTATTCTTCGTTCTTCGTCTTTTGACTTACCGGTCTTCGACAAATTACCAGAAAGAGTATCGGAGCGGGGAGAAGACTTAACCATCGGAGCTCATGTTCTTGTTTCTTCGTATTGCTGGTTTTATTTGACCGACTAGGTGCGCTTTGTATATCGAAAAAAAATCAATCACGGGTTTATGATTGGATGTTTTCGACTTAGCGTGGCAGAGTTTTGTAAAACCGGATTGGGTCTAGAGAGTTCAGATTTCTCGTATAGTTTAGGCAACTTTGGTGTTAAGTAAACCGTTTCCGTTTCAGACGATTGATTCGAACTTATACGAAGAAACAAGTTTTCGCGGTTTTATTGTAAAATCCCGATGGAAATTCCGAGTGAGACGAAACGAGAATCAGCGCGATCAAGACTCGAGAGAGAAACTCGAGGATTGGTTCAGCTCGACGTAGGGCAAGTCGGGTGAACCCTTTCAGCTCGCCGTGTGGCGATCCGGATGGTAAGAACCCTTGGAGCAAAGTCAGCGTCTCTCGGGCGAGCTAAGCGCTTGGTTCAGCTCTACGTTCGGTGAGCTAAGACACTTGGTTTACCTCTACATTCGGCGACCTAAGACGCTTGGTTTAGCTCTACATTTAGCTAGCTAAGACGCTTGGTTTAGCTCTACGTTCGGCGAGCTAAGACGCTTGGCGCGGGTGATCTCGATTCGTCGAGTTGACTTGTTTTCGTTGTAGAGTCTCAACGGAAAGTCCGATTGAGACGAAACAAAAAGCAGTGCAATTATCGTTTAGAGTACGATCAGGCTCACTGTAGCAATGAGTTGGATTGTGCAGACCCTTGGGGAAATTCAGTGCCTCTAGGACGAGGTGGAAAGCCGGTCAGCTCACCAAGATGGCAAGCTAGGTTGCTTGGCCAACTCACCGTCTTTTCGGCTGGATAGTATTGCCCGATTCTGCGAGTAGCTAAGGTTCTTCCGCGAGCAACCTAGGGTTTTTTCGCGAATAACCTGGGGTTTTTCCGCGAGTAACATAGGTTTTTGCCGCGAATAACCTACGGTTTTTCCGCGAGTTACCTAAGGATTTTTCCGCGAACAGCCTAGGGTTTTTCCGCGAGTAACATAGGGTTTTGCCGCGAATAACCTACGGTTTTTCCGCAAGTTACCTAAGGATTTTTCCGCTAGTTACCTAAGGATTTTTCCGCGAACAGCCTAGGGTTTTTCCGCGAGTAACCTAAGATTTATTTTGCGAGTAACTTACGGTTTGTTCCGCAGTTTCTGGGAGAGCAAGTTTTATTTTTCCGAAAACTTCTCGGAAAACGTCTTTTGCTCAACCCGTGAGATTTGTCCAACTCGGAAATAAGAAAAACACTATGGGGTTTGCGAGATTTTATCGTTTCTCTTAGTGATCTGAGATAGAAATAGTGAGCTTGTTTTAATGCTCTTCAAGTGGCGAAGAGTTGCGATTAGGTTTTCGATTTTGTTGAGTGCTACATCGTTTGCGTGTGCGTTGGCTGTACGAGTAGTCGCTACTGGAGTTATTTTACCAGCGTTTTTGCGAGTTGCGACTTCGTCTTTCATACATCCAGACATCGTTTTGGTCAAGCGTTTTGCGGCTATGAGTAAATAAGGAAACTTAGGAAAACCCTAATTTTCCAGAGGAACCGGATCTCTGCGAAAGCCAACGACAAGTAACCAAATAAATGCGGAAAAATACGAAAAACGTAATAAAACGAATTTAAAGAAAAAGTAGATCTTATTTCGATTTCGCGTAAGAGCGTTGCGATCATTACAAGGGTTTACAAAGGCTTTGGCCGCTGGGGCCATCAGCGAGTTACAAACATAAAACCCTAGATCTAGTCGAGTCGCAGCTCGATAACGAAAGACGGAAAAAGATAGGAAAAAAGGTTTGATTGATTTCGGACTGAACCTTATGAAAAGCTGCCTACGTACCCCTTTCGGGGATCAAGTCGAACGTAGTTCAGTTGATAGAGCTGGACCAGAGATTGAACTGTCTGGGCGAGTTCGTCTAGTAATTGAGCGCCAGTCATGGAAACCGAACTTGTCGAGAAAAAGCCTAAGTTTCTAAGTGCGGAAAACTCTAAGTCTAGAAAAGTTGTAAAAGTCTCAGATGAGAGCTCTGAAAATCGTCCCTTTGCTTCTGCCCTATGCCACTTGCTTATATACTCCCTTCCTAGGCGGTTTAGTCTTTCCATTTCGCCTAGATTCGAGTTTAAGGAGAATCTTCCATTTATCTCGATCTTTCCTTTTTCCCACGGAAATCTTCTATTTATCCTCAAACTTGACATTTATCTCCAAGTTTGACATTTATCTTCTTTCTGCGAGTAAATCGCCAAAACGTCGTCGTATCTTCGGGTTGGACTTCGTTTAAAGTCGCGAGTGGCTTTTATCGCGTTTTGATGACATTCCGAGTCGTTTTGCGATAAATCCGTTTTACAACTTTAGACGAGATCGTTTCCTGATACGATGCCTTTTTTTGATAAGTTTCTCGAGTTAATCGTAAAGCTAAGCAATGTTTGATGTTTCGATTAATCGTTGCCGTTTTCTACGATTTACTCGGGGTTTTATTAAAAACGCGTTTTGTACGATTATTACGAAAAAACTCAAATAAATCGTATAGTTTAGGCAATATTCGGTGTTTCGTTTAACCGTTGCTGTTTTATAGGATTTCCTCGAGTTCTTTTCGAGAAAACAAAGTTTTACGGTTTTTATCGTAAAACTCGAACGATAGGATGGATAGAGACGAAACGGGAGACATTTCGACCGTGATTCGGAATACGATCGTGTCGAAGGACGCATGCCTTGAATCAAGGATGTGGGAGATCGAGGCTCAGGATGGTCGGCTCGACGTACGGCGAGCTAGTTCAGCTTGGCCAGGGCGCCATATGGCGAACTAGGCGATAAGAACCTGTGGGGCAAAGTCAGTTGTTCGCCTGCTGGCGAACTAAGCCGGCTTGGCTTAGTTCGCCAGCAGGCGAACTAGTCGAGGGACTCCTAGTTCGCCAGCAAGCAGGCGAACTAGCAGAGAGGCTCCTAGTTCGCCAGCAGGCGAACTAGTGGAGAGGCTCCTAGTTCGCCAGCAGGCGAACTAGTCGTGACTTGTTCTGTGGTTTCGGTTTTTCGCGATTTTGTAAAACGATTCTTTTTATATTTCTGCGGGGAGTTTCGGCCATTGATTCCGTCGTACCGATTTTGATCCCAACACACATTGGACTATCAGAGAGCTCTTGATACAGCTAGTGATGGCAATTTCAACACCAGGAATCCACAAGAGGCTATGAAGCTAATTGATAACTTAGCTTCCAGCAACAGCACAAAGAACTTCATGAAGACAAAAGCTACATCATTCCTTGGGAAGGGATACATCAATGTAGTACAAGCACAGCTGGATACCATTCAGAAGTTGATAAACAAGCAGATTTGTTCAGTGGAGGATGCAGAAACTGCAAGTGAAGATTATATAGAAAAAGATGTGAACTCGGTCAGTGGAGCTGGTTTACAGAGGTCTAGTAACCAACGAGGATACAGAAACTACACATGCCAGAGAAGCAACTTCAACCAGAATTCAAAGAAGCCCAACACCTTCAAAAGCAGCAACCCCAACAACAACAGGAGCTATGGAAACTCATTCTACTCCAACCCACACCCACCCACCCAAGATACTAAACTGGAAGAGATGCTTGACAATGTCCTTGAGAGTCAGCGGAAACTTCAGAGAGACTTCAATGGGAAGATCGACTCCGTCTACAACACCCTCCAAAAAGAGCTAGATGGTTTAAACACCCATATGAAGAAGCTGGAGACTCATGTGTTTCAGACAGTAGAAGCGCAAAGGAAGCAGAAGCTTGCCAACAACCATAACATCAATGCCATCCTGGATGAAGATTTTTGGCAAGAGGTAGTAGAAGAGATTCAGCAATCTGATGATGAGAGAGACTTCGTTCGCGACTACTATCGATTGATATCACCCCGTGATCATCGACCGATACGTCTCTAGGTACATCGATCGATAGACTTTGATGAGTATCGATCCATGGACTTCGACGAGTACCAGTACGAGTGCAATAACGTCCAGACTATGCCTCACGAAGCCTTCGCAGCACGTCACCCACATCCGCCCGTAACTGTCAAGATCGATCCGCACAACATCGACCGACATGATGACCCTCCTATCGATCGACAGGAAGACCATGATATCGACTGACGCACTCCAGTCAGTGTCGCCCGATACACGACCAGTCAGTGTCGCCCTCCAGTCTTTGAGTCCATGGAGATAGAAAAGGAAACTAATGAAAGAGTTTTCAGAAAAAGGAAAGAGAAGATAGCGAAGCCTTATAAAAGGGAAGCTAGTGAGAAAAAATTGTCAAGCTTCAGGAAAAGAGTTCTCAGAATACCTAAAGAGAAACCTTTTGAAGAAGCCTACTTTTCACACAGATTGTGGATGTTTTTCAGAGAGACAGAAGAAGACATAAAGAGGATGTTTCACCAAGTTAGAGACAGTCTAAAGAAGAAGACCACACTGGAGAAAAAGAGGGATCCAGGGAAGTTCACAATACCCTGTTCTATCAGAGGTGTTGAGTTCCCTCGTGTCCTATGTGATACAGGATCTGGAGTCAGCATCCTACCCAAGCTTATGGCAGATCAGCTAGGTCTGGAGATCGAGCCTACTGAGGAATCCTTCATCTTTGTGGATTATTCTCAGCAGAACTCTGGAGAAATAGTTAGAAACCTTGAGGTACAGATTGGAGATGCCCTAATTCCTACAGACTTTCATGTCCTAGCCAACAAGCTCAACTTCAAGACTTCTCTACTACTTGAAAGAGCCTTCTTAGCCACAGTTGGAGCCGTTTGTGATCTCAAATCCAACAAGCTATGTCTAACCCTCATCAAACCCTACCATCCACTACAATCATGTTCCAGTCATCAAGTGTCCAAGGATGAAGAACCCAGCACTCGTAGCAACATGTTTCTGTGCCCACGAGTATGATTCAATGGCCGAGTATGAAACCGATCCAGATCCATCGACCGATGACAGTTCTCTACCATCGACCGATACCAGTCGACCCGAATCGACCGATGGACGCACAGTGTCAATAATCGATATGCTATTCCCCAAGATCGAGGAAGAGTTTCAAGACGGCAATTTTGGCACCAATGATGAGTACGATGCAGATTATGAAGAGGAACGAGCCACAGAGTATAGATTTCTTCGAGAAGACGAAGTCAGACTTCCTCTCCCATCTTTCATCTTCCGACCGATATACCCCAACCCCGATCGCTCAAACGACGTTTTGAATCAACGAGCGACGAACCTTACTGCGCACAAGTCTATGTCCCACACGAACCATGAGACGAAGATTACCCAATTGGAAGCTGGGCGAGCAGTTATCATGAGAGTTTTGCAGTAGATACAGCACCTCTACCATCCGCGATCCGACCTGAAGCACCCGTATCGACCGACACGGAGCATTAGCCATCGACCGACATGTTCCACAAACAATCGACCGATGCACCAGCCCAACCATCGACCAATACCACATCAACACCATCCGAGGTACAAACACATACTTTCGATCATACTTCACTAATTCTGGATGCATATGGTATTTTCAGGGATCCAGAAGGTCATGCACGAGCAATAGATGGAAGAATCATTCCAATATCCCAAGAAGACGTTGCAGACATCCTTCAGATGGCCAATGGACCAGTCAATCCTTCCACCCAACCACCCTGCTACCCTAACGATCAGCACCAATTTCAGCGAGCATCGACCGATGCATGGCGACGAGCATCGACCGATATACAACGCGAGTTTGGGAAGAGAGCTTTCAAACACAGAGTTCGCCGTTTCTCCTGGGAAAAGAAGGACGAAATTGGTGTCTAAAGAGATGAAGCTGGTTATGCAAGAGTGGTCAACAGAGATATCATCCATTTCTACAAAGAAGACATTGAGAAGCTGCTGAAAAGAGCCTCACTATTTGGGCGCTCTTGTTTCTGCTTACCGGAGCATGCTGAACAATATGCTAAAGGAGTTCCAGATTGCAAGCTCTACACAGAAGCAGAGGTCACCGACATTCTGAATGAGAGAACCAGTGAACACAACTGGAAGAAAGCAGGATTGAGTCTAGAACAGGAGAATGTCATATCTAGACTTTGAGGTGAACTACTATGGAATATGTCAAGCAATGACTTAGGACGAAAAGAAAAAGAAGCCCTACAAGAAAAAGTCACCATATTGCATGCTCAACTTGAATCTCAGAGACGGCCATCGACCGATGCAGCACATACAACATCAATCGACACGACCTTTGACGCACCTATCAAGAGTCACTTACAGAGGCTATCGATCGATGATATACCCAGCACATCGATCGATACACGGGCACCAGAATACTGTACCAGAGAAGAACTTGAAGAAGCCACAAGAGATATCTACAGATCTATTGAATTTTGTGGAGACGAAGATTACAGATTACTAGACGAGTATTGGTTCCAAGTACAAAGTGACGTTCAAGGATTGAAGTGCACAATGGAGGATACTCAGAAGGAGGTAGAAGATATTCAAAGACAGCTCGCCAGCCGACCTGACCCATCCCCATCGACACCACACATCGACCGATATGAAACCTCCAGAATCGACCAACGAGACCCCACACCACGACACCACGCAGCTGAATGCAGAACACATCTACAACATGCTTGGGGATCATTAGTACAGCATTGCCAGCCTAGAGGAGTGGTTAGAAAGGATCCAATCTGAAGTGCATGGTTTGCAATCTAGTATGACCAGAAGCGAGAAAGCCATAAGAAGCTTTTTAACTTCTTGGTTTGAAGAATCACAAGACAAGGAGGATACTTGTTTCCCAACAAGTACCTGCAACCCACCTCACTAGCCACCACACCTCCATAGTCAAGCTAAATGACTTTAAATAAGCGCTGAGTGGGAGGCAACCCACTGTTAGGTATTTTCTTACTTAGTTTTATTTTATTTTTACTTATTACTTTCGTTTTTATTTGTTTTTAGGAAAATAGCTACACGATCACTACCTCTATCGACCGATGAGACCATGTCTACATCGCCCGATGTAATCCTATCCATGAAGATCGATGGAAGTGACTCACCATCGATCGATACGAACATCGGTCAGGTATATCGTTCACAATTTCGATATCAGTTACACATTTATTATTTCTTATGCTCTAACTCCGACTAGTTATACACTGAGGACAGTGTATGATTTAAGTCTGGGGGGAGAGTGAATTACTGATGCTACTTTACCTTTTTGATCTCTTTAAAAAGTTTTCAAAAATTGGTTTTATTGAGTAAAGAAAGGGACAAAAATATTTCAAATTTTTTTTTTCTTTTTCTTTTTATCTTACTACTCTTTAGCACCATTCTTAGAATTGTTGATTGCAGAAAGTACTATAGATGCTAAAGTGGATCACCAATCATCATATGACAACACTTTTCATGATTGTTTGGAAGAACCAAAGCTGATTTCCAACCTAACCTGACATCTATTGCTTGTCTTGGGCTTGGTATACAAGGGATCAGAATCCTCATGCAAGTCTGGAAGGTAAAAGTCTCAAAATTTTTGGTTTCCTTCTCTCCTTCCTTTGGCATCCCCAGAAAATAAAAGATTGAGATGATTTCCTGAGAGGCAGAGGGAGAGGTACATTACCCATGACCCCACTATTCTAAATCAAAGGAATGATCACACATTGTGGAAGCGAGGGAGAGGTATATTACCTATGACCCCACTATTCGCCTACACTTTGTCAAAAAAGAGACTACAAAAGTTGAAAGATCAATAAGATGAACATTAGTTGTTCATTGAGATTGATATAAAAGAAAAGAAAGTTTGGGATTCAGAGAAGGGGGATAAAGAGAGAAAAGGGACCAGGATGAGAATGCCTGAAACTTGTATGAGTTGAATCCAAGTGTTCTTTGATCGATACTCCCAAGGTAAAGCCTACACCTTTATTTTATGCATAAATTAAACCAGTAGAGGGGATCGACAGACATGATTGTTTAAGTTGATTGGCTAGATGCATTTGGTTGCTAAGCTAGGATATGGTATAATGTACTTCTGTAGTTAGTAATATGAGATGTGGCTTGCAACAAAGTAGAAGTAATGATTTTAGAGCTAAGATTTTATTGAGTCCCTACTGTTTTTAAACTTCTTCCAAAAGAGAGTAATGGTTTGCTTGAGGACAAGCAAAAGGTTTAGTCTGGGGGAGTTGATATACCATGATTTTGACTCGCTTTTGCCATGGTATTGATATGTTTTTATGAGTCTTATATATGTTTTGGAGTCTATTAGGTATGTTTTCAGGTCAGGAGCATTTTGGAGTAAAGTGATGATTTAGGTGCCCTTTTGGAGCTTAAAGAAGAGTTTTCCGAGATGACTATGAAGATCAGACAATAAGGACACATATCGATCGATACACACCCTGTGTAATCGATCGATGACGCTTCTATTGAAGATGAAGTCGAGATACTCCATCGATCAATGTACACCATGTACCATCGATCGATATGATGCGTGGAGAACAAGTCCAACTTGGCCGACTTGAAGTCCAAGTCTTCCCAATATTACAATAATGCCCCTGACGAGTTTCTAACATAATGGAACTCATATTTATAGTTTTTTCCTATGTGTTTGGCAAAGTGTGCTTTTACATGCTTTTTATGCCTTTTCATACCTTTTGAATTGTTCTAGTTACTTTAGTACTTGAAGAGCTTTGCATACTTTTCTTGTTACTTTGTTCTATTCTATAAAGTATTTCTTTTCATCTTAATTTCTTAAAGGTTATAGAATTCTAGATTTAGAGGAAACACACAAAGAGATTTGTTGTTCCAAGAACCAAAAGTTCAATCCTCTAATCTATGAGTTTCTATTATTACCTAGCTGTTATGAATCTCTCAGTTATGTCTGAGTAGATTTATTTGTTAGATTTAGGGTTCAAATAGTTATGAGGGATTAGCCCCAACTATGGAATGTTGAACTGTTGATATTCATTATCCAAATGAACCCTAATGCTTACTTTAGAGTAGCTACCTAGAGTATGATCATGGATGTGATTTAACTTGTTAATCATTGTCCTGAAATCATTAGGCATGAGCTTAGATCCTCTAGGGTTATGCGAGAGCCGGTCTATGATCTTGGTGAACACAGTTTTGATTCGATCTTATGCTATATCGATAGATACTCCTATAGAGTTATCGATCGACGACAACCTATATCGTTCGATCTGGCGATCGTACCATCGGTTGATATTGCCGGCAATAAGATCAATGGATGTGTCTATTTAGCGACTGCTATTAGATCTATCTAAGAATCAAAGTTCTCATATATCTTGCAAGCAATTCATTAAAACATCTATAGCATTATAATCCTAATTATCTGAATAGTAACCTTGAATCTAACTATTTTCTTTTATTGTTTTAAACCTAAACTCATTCTCTTAAGCAACTTATAATTGCTTACAAAACTGCAATTTACTATTTTAAACCTAATCAACCTAGCATAATGATTTAGGATTACATCTATTGTGTTCCTTAGTTCCCTGTGGATTCGATCCCTAAGTACTATAACTGAACCTCTTATTTGAGAGAGTAATTCACTTCTTAGGGTTAAACATTTGAGGGATATCATCTTCCCTGGGCTGGAGGGTGACGCTTCTTTAGTTTAGATTTATTGGAAACCTTACATTCAGCAAGGGCCCCTGGCCTTCTCGTTAGACCTGCTGCACGATTGCGTCTCCGTCAGTTCCCAAGCCATTGTGAATCCTTTCTTTTGCTGGTCTCTGGTCCCCGTACACGTAGTCTTTGGGACCCGTCTGTAATTGCTATAAGACCTTGGAATTTCCCTTCAGGGTGGTTTGGTATCATGACCGAGAATTCTCCTGGTCTCCCTTGATGGACTTGATGCCCCACAGGGTTGGGAACTTCAGCAATTGGTGGAGTGTAGAGGGTACAGCTCTTATGCTGTGAATCCAGGGTCTTCCCAAGATCATGTTATAGGCGGATTGGCAGTCGACGACGAGAAACTTAGTTGACATGTTAATTCCTTCAGAATAAATTGAGAGAACCACTTCTCTGGCGGACTGCTTGACTTCTCCGCTGAATCCCACGAGCAGAATTACTTTCCTTGTTAGAGCGCTTGCATCTAGCCCCAAGTCTTCGTAAGCGGTATGGAAGATGATGTTTCTAAAGCTCCCAGTGTAGACTAGGATCCTTCTCATCAAACAGTTTGCTACAGTGAGCGATATGACAAGAGCGTCGTGATGGGGGGGGGCTAGGACCTCTTATTGTTCCTTTGTAGTGAAGGTTATTTTGTCTGTTCCCAAGAGCTGTCATTTTGGTTTGGATGTCTCCAGATCCAGCTTGGCGTTTCGAGTGTTCTTCTTTGCAGATGCATGACTTATACCGCTTGTTTCTGAGCCTCCTGATATGACATGAATCACTCGGTCCTGTCAAGGTGGCGAAGCAGGCGCGACTCCCATGGATTTCTTAGGGGTCTCCTTATTTAGGAGAGCCTTAGTCTTTTTCGAAAGAAATTCTCGGAGGTGCCCCTTTTGGATGAGTTCGTTGACTTTGATCTTTAGTGCAATGCAATCCTCCGTCTTATGACAGTGGTCATGGTGGAAGTTGCACAAGAGGTCAGGGTTCCGGAAGGCATCTGGTTCCCTTATTTTTGGGGGCCACTTAACCTATGGGCCCATCTGCCTCAGAGCGTAGATGAGTTCTGGCTTGGATATAGGTAGGTGTGAGATGTCTGGCCAGGTGGAAACTGACATCCATTCTGCCCTCTTCGGAGGACGGTTCATGTACCTGCCCCGGTTCCAGCCTCCTTGGTCTTTTGTAGATTTCTAGGAGGGCCTCTCATCCCGATCGTTTCGCTCTGGTCTGATGGCCTTCTGATCCTGCTTCTGCTGCGTCTTGGCGCGGTTTGTGACGTCTTCCTCCCATTTTAATTGGGCCCAAGCTCGAGAGATCACATCTTCCATGGTCTTGCAATGATACTTGGTGAATTCTTTGTAGAGTTCCCCATCTGGAAGCAAGCCTCTTTTGGCAAGTGGTTAAGCTTCAAGAAGGAGACTTCGAAGTTGAAAGCTCCATGAGTTTTGGCGGATCACACTGGTGTCGATTGACATCAAGGAACCACCATCGACCGACTATCTCCACCGAAACGTGATCGACATGATCTCCACCAACTCGATCGACAACCCCCACAGACCCAGTTAAGTCGTGCAACGCGGTAAAGATAATGACCCACAAAGATGTAACACCCGCATTTTCCAAAATAATAAAATAAGTAAAAATGTCTGAAATCTCCATTTATTAAATCGCATAAATCATCTCCAAACTCCATAAATCCAAATAACATAATAAATCTCAAAATAACGATAAAAAAAAGTCTGAAAATAGATAAATAAAACTCTCAAAAGCAGCAGTCCGAAATGATCACTCTTGATCGTCAGTATCACCTGAAATGGGGGAAGAAAGAGGGGTGAGTAACAGGGGAGTCACTCAGTGAGGTATGGGATGCTAACCACGCAAAACACTGACTTGAGTAAATACAACTCCCACTATGGAAGTTTAGCTCTAACATGAACAATCAAGACACCTAAGCCATCACAAAGAACAAACAATGCGCTGATAGTGCATAGCTAGACCACACACCCCGCATCTCCATATATGGATATACATCATACGCTGCGGCGCTAGTACAGTATGTCTCTGTACTCCCGCCCTCCAAATCTGCATCGAATGCAAACGTCTCTGCACCGCGCACCACACAGTTGCGTCGCTAGCCCAGACGTCTCTGAGCCCCCGCCCTCCAAAGTTGCGTGATAGTTCAGGCTTTCCTGAACCCCCGCCCTCCCACATAGTCCCTACTCATAACTATGTATGTACATATATATATATATATATCATCTCTTAACATCACACAATCCAATCAACGGTTGAATCCTCTAGACCCCTAGTTCCAATTTACAATGAGTGAACTAACTAGCAATCAAGACTCAAACAGACTCAATTCACACAAACGGATCATGCTTCGAAATCTAAACTACGATAGGAAGAATTCTATACTGGTACAGGAGTTACGGATTAGACACTCACCTTAGAAAAATTTGAAAAGTGGTAGCTATGAACTCCTGGTGCTCAAACAGACTCCAAATCTAAAATCAAGGCAAAAAATCGAGTCAGAACGCTCTTCGAACATTTAAAAACGGATAACCGGTGATTTGGTCAAAAAGTCAACTCGCTGGCCAAAGGTCAACCCGGTCAACTCTGACCCAAGCCAGTCAACCCTTGACCAGATTGAAATCGAATTGAACCGCCGGTTTTCCTTAACCGAATTCGATTTCAGTTGGACCATAATCAAGTCAATTTCAATCCGGTTTAATTCCTAACCAAAATCAATTCAATTAAACCGACCGGTTAACCTAACCAAAACCAAATCCAATCGAATCAACAAATCAACCAGTTGGACCGGTCAACGAGTTGACTCGCTGAGTCAACTCAACCGAGTCACCGAGTTATCGGCGATCCGGCGAGTCGACCGGTGAGTCACCGGTGACCGGTCGCCGGCGGCGGCGACGGCTTACTGGAAAAGTCACCGGCGGCGAAGGATTCCCGGCGGCGAACGGACGATGGTCGGAGACGGCGGCTCCGGCGGATGGCGGTGGAAGACGGCGGCGCGTGGAGGTCACGCGCGGCGGCGGCGGTGGACGGTGACGGCGCGTGAGATGCACGCACCGAGCTTCTTGCCGCGCGTGAGGGCGCGTCGCTGTGGCTCTGCGGCTGGGATTGGTTCTCCGGGATCGTCTCGGTGAGAGGAACACACTGATGGCCTTAAAATCACGAGATTCGACATGGTTTTAGAGATAACGTCGATTTACCAAACGGCCGAGTATAAAGCTTAACCTAATGGTGGTTCATAGTGTTACCTTCGACGACTGACGGTGGTGGCTCCGGTCTCGATCGACGATGTGTGAGGCTGTGCGATCTCTGATCTCAACGACGGCTCATTTTCTGCAGAGGTTTGGCGTTCTTAGCTTTTTGTAGAAAAATAAACTGCAGGAGGCTAGTATTTAAAGGAAGCATGCCTAGGGTTCTGTGCAAAGCAGTTGGGCCTTGCTGGGCCTTGAGATTTGGGTCGTTAAAAAAGAGTTCGCGGCAAAACATCCTTTCCCACCCAAACCCTTTCACCTCAACATCAATTGATGCATCTCATCCACCATCGATCGATATGAAGACACGAATGACGATCGATATTCAGAAGCACCCATCGATTGACGTGCACCTTTAACCTACGACTGCAGACACCACCGATTGATGGAGCACGACTTGTAGCACTCAAGCACACGTCTAAACCTTTACCTGGCCGTTCAGATGACATCAGCACATGTACAGATGATATACCAGAAGTTATGAAAGATGATGAAGCAGAAAAGGAAACACCTACAAGGAAAAGGAAAGGGAAGATTGCTAAGCATCTGAAAAGGAAGGTTAACTAAAAGGAATTGGATAGTTTCACAAAACGAGTTCTCAGGATTCCAATACATAAACCATTCGATGAAGCCTATTATACTCATAGATTGTAGATGTTCTTCAGAGAAACTTGTGAAACAGAAGCTGATATAGAGAGATTCTTCAACAAGATCAGAGAAAAGATGAGAAATCGGATTACATTGAAGAAGAAGAGTGATCCAGGGAAGTTTGTAATACCCTGCCTTGTCAAGGGTATCAAGTTTCCCCATTCTTTATGTGATACAGGAGCTTCAGTCATCCTTATTACTTGGGAGAGCATTCATGGAAACCGTTGGAGCTGTAGTTGACATGCACACCAACAAGTTGTGCCTTACACTGATCAACCCCAAAGCCTACTATGACCTATTACGTGTTGGCAAGCTTCAGAAGCCTTCAATAGGGAAGGGGGACGACATGGGTCTTGTTGCAGCCTGCCACTGTGGAGCAGACTACGGCACCGACTATGAGGAATTGATCGACACATACACTTCGGAATCGATCGACAGTAGCAATGTCCAACAATCGATTGACAGATTCACAGAAGCATCGATCGTTAGTCAACCCGTATCAGAGATTGACGATTTTCCAGAGTGTTCCATTGATATTTGGGAGAATTATTACTACCAACCTACTGCTCCAATCACCATGGGCCCACCATCAGAACATCATGACCCAGATACAGAGGAGTACGACGAGTACTACGAATAGGAACAGTCTGTTGAATATGGTCTACTCAAGGAGGAAGATAGGTTCTTCGGTTGTTCTTACGAATCAGCTATTGCACCATCAGTCGACATAGATTACCAACCGTCAATCGATAATAATACTGCAAGGAGACGATTTCCTTTACCACACCACTGCAAAAAACACCACGCATGAGTCACCAATGGATTATCATCATAGTGACGTAGTTACCAGCAAGATTACTATTTGGTTGGCAGTTGGACAGATAACGGTTTTCATGAGAGTTTAGCTGCAGACGCTGTACAACCTTCAGAAGAAGATGGTTATATGAGTTTGACAAAGGTTACAGTGAAGAAAGAAGATGGAATTACGACGGTCGTGGTTCAGAGGAGGATAGAGTTCTTCGTGAATACTACACAAGCTAGAAGGCAGAATCGATCGACAATGATTACTCACCATCGATCGATAATGTGCAAGGGGCTGCCTACTCGATCGGTAGTTGGGCCGATGGTCATTGTCACGAGGGATACGCAGTCAAAACTGCATCCACGGAAGAACCACAGCAATCGATCAACACCAATCATTTACCATCGATCGATATACATAACTCACCGAGGTAAAATCATGGAGCGATCAATATCCAAACATACTAACACCGGAGAAGTTTGATATTTTCAGGAACCCCGATGACTACACACATGCGAGGAATGGACACTTTCCAAGCATGTTCAGCGAGGACGTTGCAGATACACTCGAGATGGTCAAGGAACCTGACTTGAATGCTGATCATAGGCTAAGAATATGGACTAGGCCATCGACTGACTGTGCAATTCAGCCATCGATCGACATACGTTCTAAACCAGAGATGTACACCAAAGATGAGATCGATGAGATGGTATTTGGAATCTGTGGAGCCCAGAACAGATCGGAAGAAAAACTTAAGACCTTGATAGATGATGCTTATCACCCCTTGGACAAAAGCATAAATTGGCTACACACGTTCATGAAGAAGATGCGAGTTGAATTGGATACACTGCAGACACAGAATGCAGAGGAAGCAAAATCATCTGCATCGATCGACGCCACCAATGCATCATCACTCGACGCTAGACACCTACCATCAGGCACGTCTGCAGAAGATGACATGTTGGCAGGAAAGGTAAACCAATGGGAAGAAGCACACTTAAACACAAAGATTGGAGAAGTTTACCCTCCTCTGAGCAATGATGTCCACTGGTTAAGAAAGAAGATTGAGTTGATGCATATTGACTTGGATATGCTCCGCGAGAAGGAAAAGGTTCGAAATATGGATTCGCATCGATCGATAAGCCCCACGCCCAACCGATCGACACTAAGAGTGCACCAGCTCGGCTACTCTACTAAAGCAGAAGTCGATGAGGTCATAGATAGAGTCTATGAAGCTCTGGGCACCACTGAGGACAGATTTGACAAGAGATACGACGATATATATTTCCCCTTCCACAACAGCATCAGTGGATAACGTTCAGAATCATTTTGGCTACAGAAGGAGGTAAAAGAAATTCAGAGACGGCTTGCATATCATCTTTCACCATCAGCATCGATCGTCATGAACACCAGTAAGACGATTGACAAGCTTACACCAGCAGCGATCGATGCAGAATTAGTCTCATCGATCGATACCAAGATTACGCCAGACCGCGAAAAGCAGTTACAGAATAAGCTGCCCGCGATTGATTCAATGCAAGAGGAACTGAAGGAACTATCAGTATATGCTTTCGATAAGATTGAAAGTCACCGTTTCAGCATTGAAACCCTTCTGGAAAGGCTACAAAACATCTCAGATGTTTTAGTCAAGATGGATGATAGATGGACCAGAAGTGATGAAGCCACAAGAAGTTTCATGGCTACTTCTTGTCAATAGTTTGGTTGTCAAACATCTATATTTTGACATGCTGCATTACGCAGATGACCTTCCTGGTCATGCAGGTTTCCATTCTCATCATGTCTGAGAATCAAAGTCGCGACCATATCTCTCGTTTTAGCCATTGAAAATATTACATATAGTGAATACAACAATAGCTAAAAAGCTATATGAATTATATTAATAGAATACTAACTCTAGTCTCGTATTAAAAAAAAAGGTTATTGTTTTCATTTATCTATTATAATAAAAGTTTTCCTTGATTAATATTATTTTAAGGAATTACCATATTATTTTCTGTTTTTAAATATAAAAATATTTTACTTTTATAAAAAAATGATAAGTAAACTATAATATCACATTGTCATTGAATAATAATTGAATTTTTTTAAATTCTATATTTGATTGTTGCATTCATCTGACACATTTTTAGAATATATATATATATATATATATAAATATATATATATATATATATTATTATTTTTATATTAATTATTTAATGCAATCTATAATTATGTAGATATGTGATGTTAATTCATCTATATTTAAGTTGTTTAATTGTTTGTTTGGTAACATAGATTAAAGTAGGTAATTCTATGATTAGTTTCTGTTTTAAAATTTTTAATTAAATAAATGAAAATTCAAATACTAACAACCAATTAATTTAAGAAAATTAATTATAAATTTTACCTATGAGTGCAACTAAGTAAAGGTAACTTAAGTAACTTTTCAATTAATATCTATGTGATAAATTTAAATATAAAAAATACTCTAATCGTTTTTAAAAGTGATAACTCAACTATAATAGTACATTGTCACTAAAATGATTAGAATTTTTTAAAATAGTATGTCTGACTATTTTGCATTCATTTGACACATTTTATAATATATGTATAACACATTTTTATAATATATGTATATAGTGATTTTGAAATATTATTAGGTATATATTGATTAGGTTTCTGCAATGTATGATTTATTGTATCCACTATAACATAATATATTTAAAACCGTTTATATAATTATTGATGTAGTATCATATGTATTTATATGTATGTTATAAATTTATATACTGTAATCTATGATATAATTGTTTTCATAAATAAATTATGTTAATCTATTTATATTTCAGATGTTTGATTGATTGTTTGGTAAAATAGATTAAGGTAATTCTATGATTAGGCTCTTCTTAAAAATTTAATTAAAGAAATAAAAATTCAATCACCAACAACCAATGAAATTAAGAGAATTAACTCTAAAATTCACCTATGAATGCATTTAAGTAAAAATAAATAACGTGACTTCTCATTAATATATAGTGGGATAGTTTTGTATTATAGTGTTTTTTTTAAAAAACCGGTCAAACGTTCGTTTACATTTGAAAAAAAAATTCAATTTTCACAAGAAAGGTTGAGTTGACAATTGTAATAAGTAACAAACAGACATGCTTACAGGCTGAATCTGAAAGAATGAGCCTTTAAACAAACTCAGCTAAAAACAAACACTAAATATTGGTTTTAATTAGGCGTGTTCAATCCGGTAAACTCAAACTAACTAAAACTGAACCGAACCAAAATAGAGAAAATGGTCTTGATTTGTTTTGTACCGAACAAACTAAATGGATGTTATTTAAAAAAAAAACACACACACATTATATGGATATGGTTCGGTGTATAAACTGATCCAACCGAATAAATCAAAGAAACAGACTAATTAAAATATATTAATATATTTATATGAAAATTTTATAGTAAAATTAATAACATATACATAATTTATTTAATTAAATGATATTTATAATTAAAAAGATGATTTTAATAATTTGTTGTTTTGTTTTAAGTTAAAAAGGTTGTTTTGTTTTCTCATTTTTATCAACTTAAAAAAAAATATAATTTTTATTTTTATTGGTAAATAGGTGTGCTATAATATTTAATTGAAAAATATTATGATATTATAATTTTCTTTTATTTTATTTAAATATTTTAATAAGAAATAAATTTTATATATTTTAAAACTACAGTAAATAATACATATTGATGTTTTAATAGTGGTTTCTTATCATATAAACTAATTTATTATCAAAGATAAACTATAAATTGCTTAAAATACCGCAAATTAGGTAGCACTTTTCAAAATACTCTCAATCAAAATATTTGGAAAAATTAGTTCAGTCTTATTTCATCACAAATTTAGGGTATTTATGAAAATAATCATTCACTAATGGTAAATTTGAAAAGTAGTATCAAAACTGTGGTAAAATTTATGGGCGATTTTCTCAAGTATTTTTTTTTAAGTTTTTGTCACAAAAATAGATCTCAAAAATTAAAAGGACCAAAATATCATTTTTTTATTTTTGAAATTTTAAATTTTTTATTTCGGACAAGTCTAGCTTCGATGATTTATGTCATAAGTCATTTTTAAATTTATCATAGTGTTATATATGTAAAACTATGTATATTTCAACAACTGGTATTATACAATTACTGTTAACACATAAGTATGTAACTAATAAACCAGTTTTTCGTAATTTATAATGACTGTCTAATAATGTCAATTTTTTATATTCTTATATTATTTTTAATTACAAACTATAATTATATAAATTATTGTAATTTTTATAATATAATTTTAAGCTCACTCTGCAATTAGAGGGAATCTTATCCTAGTAGTCTCTAATATATCTTAACCTAAACCTAAGCCTAAGCCTATTTTATCGAAAAATCAAGCAAAAAAAAAGTAATTTAAACCCTCCTCTTTATACTATTCTCTAAGTTTTTCATCCTTGCTAATACTATACATGGATTCTGTAAACAGTACTTGGGATAAAACAGTCATATAGTGAATGGATTTTAGTTGAATAACCTAAATCTAAATACTAGTTTAGCAATATCAAATTTAAATTGCAATTTTGCAATAATTCAAAAAACGATACAGACAAGCAATATCTAAATATTGTAATTTAGATACTCTCAGTCTTGAGCTTTCTACTAGGGGTGGGAAGTAAACACAAGACCAAGGCTAGAATGTTAATAACTAAACCACCGAAAAGCTCGGATTCTCTATTTTTTTTCTCGATAAGAAGCATTAGGGTGAACACTTTACACGATACCCGAACTCATACCCGAAACCAACACAAAATATTAGAACCGAAATCGAAACCAAAATAACAAAATATACAAATGGATATTAAATTAGTAGAAATTGGATATCTAAATCCGAATAGGTAATATCCAAACCTAAATGGATATCAGAAGATAACTATATATATATATATATATATATATATATATATATATATATATATATTTTATTCATAGTTTATATGTCTCACTTTATTTAAAATATTTATATCAGTGTTGTATATATCTTAAAATCAGATAATATACATATAACTGTAAAAATGATTTGCTACTCATTTAAAATACAAGTTAAACTTCTTATTTTATATTTTAACAAAACTTGCATCCGAAATTTAAAAATAAAAATAGATTAATAATTTTCTGTTTTCAATAATTTATTTTCAAACTTATTACTTGTTTAACTTATTAAACATTTAAAAAACAAGTTAATAGTAAAATTTAGTACATGAAAGTTTAGTAACGAAAAACTTGGATTTTTTCTTTCAAAATCTAAATATTCGAATACGGTCCGAAATAAACGAACCCGAGCTAAAAATTTCTGAACCTAACTTATATGTAAATATATCCGAATGGGCATTAGATCCTAATATCAAAATACCCAAAAAACTGAAATACCTGATACGACCTTGAACGGATACCCAAATCCCATCCCCGAAGCATACATAAAAAAAATGTAAAATGGGCTTTCGAAATATACATCCCTAGCCCACTATGATCAAAGTTTTTGATATTATGCATTTACAGCTGCAATTTAGAAATCTCCAAATAGCTATTCTACCTAATAATAGCCACATTTTAAGTGGGTTCATCAATTCCCAATTTCCCAATCGATAAGCCCTAAAACGCTCCTTCTCTGGGAATCAAATCTTCATCTCTGAGTAATTCCGAGCTGATCTCTCTATTCTTCTGTCGGATAATGTCGTCTGTAGGAACATCGAAAGGGATTCTGGAGATCGCCAAGTTCGGTTTCTACGTCGCCGTTCCCATCGGCCTCATGTATACATTCGCCAACAACAGCACCAATATCAAGAAATTCATGGGCAATGTAATCTTCGCTCTCCCTCTCTCTCTCTCTCTCTATTCTATTAGGCATGTATTGATGGAGTTTGCTGAATACCTAGAAATGGTAACTCTAAGCTTGCTTTACGTCTTGTTTCTGGATTGTTATGTGGTTTAATCACTGCATCACAGGTGTTTAGTTACTAAATTTTCAGATATGTTATAATCTCCTTGAATGGTTAGTGGTTTTACATCATAATATCGGTTGCGGTGGATTGTTTTGGGGTCTGATCTCTGTAGAACAGTCTGCAATGATGGTTTTGTAGTGCAATGGAGGCATTTTCTTAAACTCAGTTTGGCTATTTTGTGTATATCACCTGTCGGGTCTGTTCTCTGTAGAGTAGTTTCCAATGATTAATTGTCTGCGCTTGAATCACTGATACTCAGACTTTCCAAGATCTTAGGAACATATATATGATCTGATTTTTTTCCGTAAGTTCTCATTGATTCTACATATCGGGGGTCTTGAGCTCTTTAGAATAGTTTACAGTGGCGATTTTTTAGTGCAATGGTGGCATTTTTTAACCCCCAAAAGTTTGACTATTTGTTGTGTACAGCGTTCATATGTTGTCTATCCTGAAGAAGCACCTCGACCTCCTTCACCCGAGGAGATGAGAGAGATGGCACGAGAGCTTGCCCGTAAGAAGAATCTTCCGTGAGAGTTGATGAGACAGGAATATACACAAAGTTTCATGTTACTGTGATAGTAAACTGCTCGGGGTAACAACTGATAATAATGTTATGTCATATTTATTTGATTCCTGAAGATTAAAATGAGGTGTACTACTAAAGCAATAATAAGGAAGGAGAGGCGTTTGTTCTGTTTAAACTTTAAACTTAAACGAACACATTGGTTACACATTTTGTGTTTATGCGCACATCATTGCTTCAAGTGTTTTGCTTTTTAAGTATTCATTAAATGCCAATGGGCTTTATTCGGATCTCTAAATTTGAGCTATAAAAGAATTCTAAAATATACTAATAATTTAGTTCTAATGATATTATTACCCAAAATTCATTGTTGTTGGTAGACTTTTCTTTTAGGTAAGTTCAATACTCTAATTTGGGTGGCAAAAAATATTTAAAATATTATTCTCATAGACACATTTTGAGTTTGTAATAACACAAAACGTCACTTCCCACTTACCACACACATTTACCTTGATAAATGCCCATTATAACTTTTTTATCATGTTTTTCTCTTGTTGCTTTTCTTGCTCTATCTCTAGTTACCTTTTCTTCTTTCTCTCTTTATCAGTTATAATTCAGAAATTATAAATACAAAATAAAGCTTTGAGAAAATAAAAAACCTTAACTCATATCTTTGGAATGAATCTCGACCATGAATTTCGGTAACAATCGGCAAACCAAACACAACATCGTTTTCTCCAAGTGAAAGATCCACTCTTTCTCGGTTTTGATCGTTGTCTATTACAATAAAAAATTTAAAATTTTAGAGTTTTTGCTCATCTTGTGTTACCCAGTCATCTTAACAAACATTACTTTCAATTATTTGTAGACAAATTTTTTTTATCTTCCATCGATGATCAAGATCTGAAAGACAAAGAAAAAATAGATGATGAGTTGGACACTAGAATGAAGAAGATTTGAAAGCAACTAAGGATATATCAAATCTGGGTTTAGAAAATAAGGTATATAAAACAGAGAAAGTGAAGAAGAAAGCTTGGGTTTGACTTTTAAGTTCTTGTAAAAGAGAAGAATGAATTGACTTCTTAAGCATAAATTTTTCTCAACTTCTCGATCTATAAATTGGGGCTGCCCGCATTTTCTAATCAATAATGGATTTTCCTACATGGAAACTTAGTTTCTGTTTCTGCCGTTTTGCTTCGTTTTCAATTTCTGAGTTGTGGTCAGTCAAATTGTGATCAAAGGGAAACGGGAATAACAGTTGTGGTCAGGCGTGTTGTGGTCAGTAAAAAGGTGTTCATTTGGAATCACACAATTAAAGCATGGATTTGTTGTTGTTAATTTCAACTTCAGTTTCTTCAGATTTTTTTTCTGTGATTTGTTAAAACAATACTTTCTTTTATCTGATTATCCATCCATGGCTTTCATGTCCACGACTTTTATGAACATCATGTCCACAATTCGCATGTCTATCTATTGCTTGTCCACACTCTACAACTAACTCCGACAAAATTTGTAAACATCATATGAGGAATCTTTAGGAGTTATAGTGTTCTCGTTTAATAGTTTCAATGTTAATCTATGAAAATTGAGATATTTTACGGGTTTCTGAGAAATAATCATCTATGATGCAACCATAAACGACACGTCCATCCACTAAGAATCCATAATGCACCTGTCCACAAGCTTTCATCCACAATCAACCTATCCACAAACTCTTGTCCATGATATTCCCCACCACAACGCAACTGCATCCATCCAAAAAATCTAAGCATAATCTTTTAAATACAAACAACAACATCCACATAAAGTCATCCATATCCATATAAAGATACAGATCTGGAAAAAACTAATCGTAAAAGAAAAAGGTTTCACAAAAATCATGAAAAAAAATCCATTGGTGTGGTAGATACATCGACGGCGGATACAAGGGTGGTGGATACGGTAGTGATGGATGCATAGACGGTGGATGGATACGATGGAGGTGGTGGTGGATATGGTGGTGGTAGATACGGTGGAGGTGGAAGACGTGAAAAATGGGAGATATGGAGGTGTGGAAGAGGAGACAGTGGATGCAATCGATGGAGTTGGGTGGCAGGTGGGTTGTGAGATAGTTGATGACGGAGGAGACTGTGGATGAGACAGAGGTTATGGTAGAGATTTTGTGGAGGAAGAGACTGTGGATGTAATCAAAGTGGATTTGTGTGGCTGGTGAGTTGTGAAATGATATGTGTAGAGTTAGGGAAGAAGGTGGTCGTAGATGGTGGAAAGAAAGAACAACAAAGATTTGACGGTGGATTAGAAAAAGTGGTTATGAAGAAGATAAGGTAGAGAATAACTATAACTATTGAATGATTTAGATATGTATTTTAAAATAATGTGGCTTATAATCAATCCCACAAATAAATATACCTAATATTAATTAATGGCTTAACTTAACCAAATAAAAGAACAAGTTCCATCCGTAACTAGAATTATTTTCTCTTTCACAAAAAAAGAATAGGGTCATTTCTGTTTTAAAAAGACAGCTGTAAAAAAAAAGTGCCTCAAAACCACGATGTGTCTCTCAACGAAAACTAAACTCAAAATGTGTCTTTTACTATAACTCTATCAAAAATATTCTCTGCTAGGAACCAGAGGTCATAGTATTAGATCCTCGTATCACAATGTTTGGAAAATCTATGCTCTACAAAAAATCGACATCTGATTTGGCTGTACTTTTGGAAAATCTATGCTCTACAAAAATACATCTGATTTGGCATGAATTTTGGGTACTTAGAATGACTACGAATTTGATACAACTTCATATGAATTGTAATAATCATTACTGTAACAACCTATGCCTGGTCCATAGAAATTTTGTAGTTTTAAAAATAAAGTCTAATTGCTTAAGGCCCAAAAAGGAGAAAACCCTACGGTTCCCTTCTCTTTTCATATAAAAAGAGGTGTCTCCTCCTCCTTTTCTCTACAGTGAGAATAGAAGCGAAGCCCTGCAGAGATCCCGAGCCATCAGCCGTCAAGACCCAAGTCGCCTGAACCCTAACTTGAGTCGTCGGCTGCCGTCTCCGATTAGTCACCACCGCCGATTGTCTTCTTCCTCTTCTTCTTCATCGTTCTCCTTGTTAGTTAGATCTAAAAGGTAAGCCTCATATCTCATGTTTCCCTTTCTTCATCTCCATGGTTTGTCACTGGTTGTGTTGTTACGTTATTCTTCTTTGGATCTGGATCTGTGACATCGAGAAAGGCTAAGGTGAGGACCCGGTCGTGAACCTCTCTCATGTTGTATAATATCTCAGGGAGTTAGTCCTTGTTAAAGTTAACCTAGATCTAGTTGTTTTTTTGTGTTGATGTGAAGAAAAGTGCGTTGATTGATGATGTGAGTAAAAACCTAGAACATAATAAGATGTTAAAGAATAACCGGTTGTGTGATAAGAATGAATGATGATAAGAATGAACCTGGTTAAGATTGAATGTTTATGAGACAAGGGCGTTATGATGTCGTCAATGAGATATGAGGTTGTGTCGTAGTGTGATGCGTGCCGGTTTGGCGAGTGCTGGTTTGGCGTTCTGGTTTGGCGAGTGTTGGTTTGGCGTGCCGGTTTGGCGAGTGCCAGTTTGGCGTGCCGGTTTGGCGAGTGCTGGTTTGGCGAGTGCCGGTTTGGCGAGTGCTGGTTTGGCGAGTGCCGGTTTGGAAAGGAATGGTGAAGTCGTGTAAGGTCATGAGGTGTATGGTGATTAGCTTGAGAACTCGTGGATTAGAGAGTCTAGAGAATCTTGTTAGATGAATGCTAGGTGATATTAACTTATGACTTGTGCTTGATGTGTTATGTGATCTGAGATGAGTTTGTAGGTTCCTAGAACCTACCCTCACTGAGTAATCCCAATTACTCACCCTCCTTCTTGCACGTATAATCGAGGAGGTGCAGGAGTAGAAGTCGGGATGGTGCCATCTATTTCAGTTTTGTTTTAAGGGTTTTCACTACGTTTTCTTAAACTGTTGTTATGTTATTCGATTTTCAATGAATTTAGTTACTTGTAAGACGATTAAGATTGAAATAAAAGAAGTATTGGATTTAAGAGAAATGTTGTTATGGTTGAAAGTAGGATCCTATGGACAGGGTTGTTACAATTGGTATCAGAGCGGAGGTTAAACTCATCCGGTGCTGTCCCGGGTGGGTAGGTGTAATTTGAAGGTGTTTATATACGGGTTTCAAAAGAGTTTTCAAACGTTTTACTAAATGAGAGTTTTTCAAAAGATTAATCTAAAGTTACCATTCGGACCGAAGCTCCTCACTTACTCGACGAGGTTAGTGAACTCTTTTGTGACAAGAATCTGACACATTATTCGTTGTATCAGGAAACCACCACGGAACGCTAAGGTTGCATCGACAATGACCACCGCCCAAAGAGCAGCTCAGCGTGCCGCTAAAACTAAACCATGTTCTGAAAGTTTGAATAGAAGTTGTACCGATGTAAATCCATAATTAAGAGAAACATCAATAAGGGTTCCGAAGAGGGTCAAGTGGTTGTGGATGTTGTAGTCTTGGAGGAGTTGCAGATGTACCGAAAGGCCTCCCAAGGGCGAATGCCAGGGAATGGTGGTCCAATAGAAGTTGGAGCCGCACAACCACCAACGGGAAACACCGTGAATCAGCCACATCCACCACCGCATGTGAGAGTGCAAGGAGAAAGACCCTCATATTTGGACATGAGAAAGGCAGATGCAATTGCAGCTGATAATTGGAGGAGGCAGTTGGTCACAAACTTTGTCTCAGCAAGGTGCCCATTGGAGTTTCACAAATATTTGGCTTTCCATCATCTAAAGGATGATGCCCTAGTGTGGTGGGAAGGCATAAATGAAGACACGCAAGGACATCACGATCCGACATGGACATATTTCCTCGAAGAACTTAACAAGAAGTACTTTCCACGGGAAGCCCTTGACCAAATGGAGGGCCAGTTCCATGATATAAAACAAGGAACCCGGAGTGTGAGAGAGTATGGCGAAGAGTTTAACAGGCTGAGAAGGTGTGCGGGGCATCACATGGGAAAGCGAGAACTGGTACGTAGATTCCTGAAAGGTATGAGGATCGAGCTTAAGAATAGTTGAAATGTCCGAGAATACCAGAACATAAACGAGCTGATCGAAAAGGCATCAGAACAGGAAGCCGGGCTGGAAGAAGAACGTAAGCAAGCTAAGAGAGTGCATGTGAGAACTGTGAAGAGGAATTGGGAAATCTCAAGTGAAGAAACCGTAGTTCCACCTAAACAACTTTGTGAAAGGTGTGGAAAGAAGCACCTGGACGAGTGTTGGCATGGGGTGTGTTTTCGGTGCAAGCAGTTGGGACACCTTAAGAAAATTTGCCCGTTTATACAATTATCGGATACTAGATGTTTTCGCTGCAAACGACAAGGTCACATAGCAAAGAATTGTGGATTTCATAAGACAAGATTAGCAGATGAGACATTACCACCACCACAAAGAGGCAAGCACCATAGTCGAGGACCATTGTTGCTAAGTATCTTCAATTAGCTGAGATGATCACGGTATGTTTTTATGCATAACTTCTTGCAAAAAAATGATTAGTGGAAGTAACGAGCACCTAAGTCTAGTAGTGTAGTCCTAGCATGTTATTATGGGACGAGTAAGTTCCCTTGTTCCACTAGAGAAACCTATAGTTTGTGGTCTAAGTTATTAAGTTGTTGAATCTTTGAAAATTTCTAAAAACCGGAGACTACAAGAGTCGAGACAATTGTACTAGAGTGAATGATAACTATGGGATTCTAGAGATGCGCCGATGATGAGGAAGTCTTAAAGACAGAGATGACGAGTCTTAATAGATTATGCCAAAGCATATGTCCAACTTCTTCGATAGGAGAAAAATATTATCCTTAATGGAACAAGGACTAGGATATCGCCAGGAACACCGTTGGAAATATAAACAAGACGCGATTGGAAGTGTAAGAGAACATACACACGTGAGCTATGTTAGTTTAAGAGGACATGATCTTAAGACAAGTCCCTAAGTTACAATATAACCGATGAATACTGGCACAATCTTGCAACCCACTGCATATATGGAGATACGAGTACAAGGAATGTAGGGTAGGTTTTTTAGGAACCATGTACGTTTGATCAAAAGTGGGGGAGAGCTAAGAACAAGGCTGAAGAGGACCTATGAGCAAGTGAAATAGCCCAATATGGACTAGGAGGAATACAATGATGCCGCTAGGTTGTGCCAAGAGACACCATTGGATGGTGGAAACTACAGATGGGGATGCCTGGACCAAAACAAAATATGGAGACATAAGGGGCGAAACGGAGGCGTGGTGGCAAGCCGGCAACACACCACAACAGATGTTTTGATTTCACGATGACACCACATGTGGGGCGAGTAAATGAGGGTAGAAGTACCCTAGAAGACATTCTGAAGCCAGCAGCAAGAATACGTCTCACCGTAACTATAAGCAGAGTATGGGTCAGGTTGTGAACCACAAGGAAATGTTGACTTAGAAGGGTGGATGGGATACGAAATGATGAGGGACCTCTGAAAGTTTAGTGAGCAAGTGACGCGGGATACCCACGTTGGTTTGGATGTTTGTGGTTTGAGTTCAGACACGCAGAATTCGGGGATGAATACTATTAAGTGGGGGAGACTGTAACAACCCAGGCCCGGCCCATAGAAATTTTGTATTTTTAAAAGGGAAGCCCAATTGCTTAAGGCCCAAAAGGGAGAAAACCCTAGGGTTCCCTTCTATTTTCCTATAAAAGGAGGTGCCACCTCCTCCTTTTCTCTACAGTGAGAACATAAGCGAAGCCTTGCAGAGATCCCGAGCCATCAGCCGTCAAGACCCAAGTCGCCCTAACCCTAGCTCGAGTCGTCGGCTGCCATCTCTGATTAGTCACCACCGCAGATTGTCTTCTTCTTCTTCTTCTTCTTCATCGTTCTCCTTGTTAGTTAGATCTAAAAGGTAAGCCTCAGATCTCATGTTTCCCTTTCTTCATCTACATGGTTTGTCACTGGGTGTGGTAGATCTGATCCCTAATCCCTTTTCCCATCTTTTATTGAGCATGAAAGTACAGATCTGTGGTTGGGTTGTTACGTTCTTCTTCTTTGGATTTGGATCTGTGACATTGAGAAAGGCTAAGGTGAGGACCCGGTCGTGAACCTCTCTCACGTTGTATAATATCTCAGGGAGTTAGTCCTTGTTAATGTTAACCTATATCTAGTTGTTTGTTTGTGTTGATGTGATGAAAATTGCGTTGATTGATGATGTGAGTAAAAAACCTAGAACATAATAGGATGTTAAAGAATAACCGGTTGTGTGATAAGAATCATAAGAATGAACCTGGTTAAGATTGAATGTTGATGAGACTAGGGCGTTATGATGTCGTCGATGAGATATGAGGTTGTGTCGTAGTGTGACGAGTGCCGGTTTGGCGAGTGCTGGTTTGGCGTGCCGGTTTGGTGAGTGCTGGTTTGGCGTGCCGGTTTGGCATGCCGGTTTGGCGAGTGCCGGTTTGGCGAGTGCCGGTTTGGCAGGGAATGGTGAAGTCGTGTAAGGTTATGAGGTGTATGGTGATTAGCTGGAGAACTCGTGGATTAGAGATTCTAGAGAATCTTGTAAGATGAATGCTAGTTGATATTAACTTATGACTTGTGCTTGATGTGTTATGTGATCTGAGATGAGTTTGTAGGTTCCTAAAACCTACCCTCACTGAGTAATCCCAAATACACACCCTTCTTCTTGCAAGTATGATCGAGGAGGTGCAAGAGTAGAAGTCGGGATGGTGCCATTTATTTCAGTTTCGTTTTAAGGGTTTTCACTACGTTTTCTTAAACTATTGCTACGTTATGCGGTTTTCATTAATTTTAGTTTACTTCTAAGACGATTAAGATTGAAATAAAGGAAGTATTGGATTTTAGAGAAATGTTGTTATGGTTGAAAGTAGGATCCTAGAGACAGGGTTTTTACAATTACCCTGTGGAGAATCTGATAAATCACTTTAGTTTTTTTTTTTCTTTTTTTTTTCATCAATCTAAACATACTCATATTAGTTTTGCAAACCAAATCGATAAGTCAACATTCATGTGATAAGGACCTGGTGGTAAAAACCATTAGGATTGATTCATGTAAATTTTTCCAAAAAGTCTAGTCAATTAAAAAAAAAATACTCTGAAAAAAAGAGACATATTGACTGAGAAAAGTGAAAAAAGAGAAAAAAATGATCAGAGAAGACTGAATGTGTGTTCAGAACTTGTTGGGGTAAGAGTTCATGTATCCTCTGATCGATACTCTCATGATAAAATATGCACTTTTATCTTATGCAAGAAATGAGGCTAGTGGAAATGTGAGTCAAGCTAGTTTTTGCTAAGTTGCTGGTAGAATAGATTTAGTTGCTAAGTTAGGATATAATATATAAAGTGCATCTGAAGTTAGCATTTATTTGATGTGACTGCAACATAGTAGAGGTGAAAGTAGTAAGTTAAATATTTTTGTGAGTCCCTACGATTTCAATCTTTTTCAGATGGTGATATTCTTTGCTAGTGGACAAGCAAAAAAATAAGGCTGGAAGAATTGATATACCATGGATTTTACATGTTTTCACCTATTGTATATGTGCTCTATTGAATATATTATATAGGTTTGGAGTATGTTTTAGAGTGTTTTGAGGTTCAGGTACTTTTTGGAGAACTTTGGTGATTTTGAAGTTTTTTGAGGTACAGAACTACACAGACACGTCAGATGTTTAGCCATGCAATTTTGACACAAAATAGATATTTGAGTTAGGTTTCCAATTACACTGGTTTGAGGTCAATCCAACGGTGAAATTAGAAGTTATACCCGTTTTATTGAAAGAGTGATCGATCTGTCTCGCGAGAAGAAGATGTCGAGGAGATGAAGGAACGTCAATCGACGACACACACTTGGTGTCGATCGACGGTGATGCCAGTACGCGGACAGAGTATATTTCATGACCTACTTACGCCCATAAACCAACACAATATACCAAGATACCCCTAGACGACTTGAAACCTTATTCATGTATTTTCTAAGCCATTGTTTACGGCTAAACTTTCTTTGATTTTTGTTTTTAGTTTTAGGAACGAAAGGAGAAACTATTTCAGAGTCCTCCTGGAGCTCCTCTAGTTTTATTGCTTTCTATTTTATTCTATTCAGTTTATGTTTTCATCTTTCATGTCTGAATAGATCCACCTATTAGATTTAGGGTTCTTGACGATTATGTTGGATTAGCCCAAAAATAGGATAGCTAGAGAATTGATATCCACTGATTAGAAGTGTTCTTAATGCATGGGTTATAGAATAGCTGACTAGATTCTGAACTTAGGACATAGACAACTACAACAGTAAATTCTTTGCCTGAACCATATTCTTATTGAGCTATCATTGCTAGATACATGAGACGGTTGAGTTAATGGTAACATCAACTCGCCACAAAAATCGATTGATATCGATACTCTACAGTAGATCGATAGTGATACAAAGTAGGCGGTTGAGTACTCGTAGACCAGCTCGCCTCGCATCCTATCCATTATAATTCATGTGCCTAAACCCTAGATCTAGCAACCTTCCTTCCATCACAAAAAAAAATCCTATTTACTATATATTTCTCTATATTAATTACTAGCCTAGCCTAATCGCGACTATATTGAGTTTATTGTTTACTGACGATCTCTGTGGATTTGATCCTAAGTACTTCAACTCAACCTCTCTTGGCAAGAGTATTGTAGTTGTTTCATAGGATAATTTGATAAGACTACATTAGGATATTTAAACCCTAAGGAAACCCCTCTCAAAGAACATAATGAATAATTGAATTAACTGCATATATTAATAGTAAAGTAAAAGATAGTGAGTTCAAGTTCTTCTCTGTAAGGTTGATCAGATCTCTCTCTCCAAATTGTCAAAGACGACTCTCTTAATGCAACAAAATATGAAATCTTAGGTTTTACATAATGATAAAAACCTAATAAATAGATACTCATTCTGTCAGGGACTCATATTGCAATATCAGAAACTTCTAGGTAAAATTTGTAATTTCCCAAAATCATCATTAAACTCGCAGATGTAATGGCCATCGATCAACGCACAAGTTGTACTGTAGATCGATGTTGTGTGTAAAATCTGACTCCGACTTTGAGTTTTTAGAACAACATTCTCTAATTCTCTAAAATAATCCAAAAGCTCCAATTGCGTCCAATGAATACATGAACTTGTAAAGACTCTATAACAACTTCAAATGCATATAAAGTGCAGTAAAAACTATATGTCATGGGTAAAAATATGTAAAATCCATGACATATCAACTCCCCCAGATTAACTCTTTTATTTGTCCTCAAGCAAACAATATCGCTATCTAGAAAAAGGGTTTAAAGCACGGGGACTCACAGAATCTCTAACTCATTATTATCACATCTTCTCTATAACAACAACATCATCTATGATTTTTTTCAGTGAAATTCTATAATATCATGTCCTACTATAGCAACCAAATCCCTTGTACCAACAAATTAGAAAATACTAATTTGACTCACCCTTATACTATCCTCAATTCTTGCATAAAAATAAAGTTCAGGCTTTACCTTGAGAATATTGATCATGGGATGTTTGAACTCTTACCCCTGAAAGTATATGAGAACACATGTAGTCTTCTATTGATCCATTTCTTCCTTCTTTATATCTTCTCTGAATCTTTAGATCTCAAACTCAATGGACAATGATGCTGATACAGTCCATCTTGCCATCTCATTTTTTTTTAAAAACAAAGTGTAGGCAAATAAAATGGCCATTGGTACTTTACCTACCCCTCGCTTCCAACGATGTGTGATCATTCCATTAGAGTAGAATAATAGGGTCACAGGAGACACTCCTACCCTTCTAAACCGCAGGAAATCACTTCAATCTTTTAATTTTAGATGCCGAAGAGAGAGAGAGAGAGAGAGAGAGAGAGAGAGAGAGAGAGAGAGAGAGAGAGAGAGAGAGAGAGAGAGAGAGAGAGAG
>CAKOAT010908486.1:361793-403066 GCA_932364175.1 Eruca vesicaria subsp. sativa
GGCAAGATGATCTACTTTGGTATCTCTAGAATTCTCTGTACTCTCAACCAAAGCAAAGATCTAGAATAGTGTTATAATAAGTAAAAATATAAGATGATCATAGTCCCCTACTTGGCTCAATTAAAATTTTTAAAAACTCATAGATATAATAGATATAAAACTAAAAAATGAATAACATAAAATCAAATGCAACAACGAATTTCCCCCATACTTAAATAACACTGTCTCAGTGTTATAGTAGCCCAAGATTGGTAGGTATAAATAAATTGGTATGGAAATGAGTAAATATTATGATGTTATAACTTGTACCTTTCTGCCTTGGTCGCCAACGATCGACGCTGCATAAGTTTCATCGATCAATGGTCGACGACAGCTTGAATCCGTCACAATGTAACCATAAAAAGTGTGTCAAACTCCCAAAATATTAGCGTCTCTCTTTATGTTAGCACTATTAGACACTCAAGAAACATGTTAAGGGTCACAAAAGGTTATAAAAATAATCATAAGTTTTAAATCCAACAAGGAAACGAAATAAATAAGTAGATGCATAAGTCTGAAAAGGAAATAAAAAGGAGGAGAGCATAATGTAAGACTACTCCTCGTCCGTAGTTTCCAGGTCTGGCTGGGGTGGTGGTGCTGCTTCTGCTGGAAGTGATCTCGCTTTGGTATGTGGACGGCTGAAGCACTGACACCTATACATCGTCTATATCCTGCCCCAAATGCCGAGAAGGGCGTCCACCATGACTCTCTGGAAGTCACCATGGTCGTGGATGGGGATCTCAGAGATCTGAGGGAAGGCTGGAGGAGGTGGTGGCGGTGGTGGTGCTGGCTCTTTCTCAGCTGCTGCCTGTGCTGGCCTGAGTCCCCCTCTGCGACGTACTCTGATATGTGCATTGCACAGGAGGCGCGGGTCTAGTCGAAACTTAAGGCGGATCTGTCACTGTAGCCGTCGGGAGCTCTATCATGTGAGGCCCCGCATCATCCACGATGGAACAGAATCGTCCTTCCTTCAGCCAGCCTGCTCTTGTAAAATGAGCCTCATCCATGTAGTCTATCCGAGACTCCACGGTGGCTCCCTCAAGGCTGATACCGACGTATGTAAAGATGGGTGTCAGCAGGCTTCCCATCGTCTCCTTCTTCTTGTTGGATCCTTTGAAAGGCCTGGTTTCAAGGATTCCAGGTGCTCAGCGAAAAAGGTTCCAAGGTTTACATACTGGTCGCTTATCGGTGGTGTGACTGCCTCTTCATCAAGATCAATGTAAGCTCCTGCACCCTCAGCTTGTTGGGCCCCATCTTGCACAACAGAGTGTTGGTAAGGCTCTTCAGGAAGTATCGCAAGGACGGGTGGAGGATGTCGGTGTGAGTAGCAGAGCTAGAGTCAAATTTGCATGTGGCTATACGTTCTCAGAAAGCAGTCTAACCAGGGAAAGGAGAGACGGCGCAGCCAAGGTAGTCAGGGTTGTCAACCCCGTAGACGTGGCAGAGCTTAGGGATGGTAATCTTGTACCTGATGCCTCTGATGAGGAAGGTCAATGACCTTCGTTTGCCCTCTTCGTCATGTGGTTTTGGTAGATCACTCGAATCGTGGCCACAAACTGTTGGACCAGATCTGGATACAACGCGAATAGCCGCGCATCCATAGTACTCATTCCCAGCTCTCTCATCATATCTTTGATGTCAGATCGGAGCCCCAGCTTCTTCGGAATGTCTCTGTCGACAAAATTAGTGGGCTTGATGGAAACGCCTTGCCAGGCGCTGTAGTAAAGACTGTTGTAATCATCCCAGTCGTCAGATAGAGCCCTGTGGGTACTCCCTTGAAGTCACAGCTGCTCGAGGATTATTGTATTGCTTAATAGTGTCAATCAAATCCATCTTTGTCAATAAAGTCCCTCTCCTCTTTGGGCCAAGGGTGACAGTGCTGGGGTTCTGATGGTCAGAACTAGAGCTACCAGTGTCGAAACTCGCCTTGGTTCTCCTCTATGACCACTAGAATCAAACAAATGACCAAAACTTTTGATGACCATCGATCGAGAATCCCTTGCGGGTGTCGATCGATGGTAAGTCGTGACATCCATAAGAAAATCAGCTCTCAAATTGAACCAAAAATCATGCAAATCACAATTAAGCAGTTGACAACTCCTAATCTAGTAATCCATCACCCTAACCCGTTCTAAGTTTCGATCAAATCCCAAAAAGTTTTGATTTTTCTTTCAATCCCTAGCAACTCCCTAGGCTAAGATATTTCGAGAACTTACCATGATGATCCGTGGATTAAGTAAACTAGACAGATGGAGAGTGAAATATTGAGTAGGTTAGGCTAAAAAATGAACAAAATCGGATGAATACCGAGAGAGCAATCGAGTGTGGAACTCGGAGTGGTTTTAGTGGTTAGAAAAAAAATTTATGAAAAGGAGTCGTGTTGAGCTTATACAAACTTGACACACGAATATCGATCGACGGTCCTATAGGGGTGTCGATTGACGTTTGGCTTCGCGCCTCTGTTTCAATTTATAAGTTTACATTCATACGAATTTATACAAAATACTATTACTACTACTAATATTATTATGTATTATTATTATTTTTTTTTTTTGGCTGAATAAAAAGTTCGTTTCCTCCCACCAAGCGGTTGTTTAAGGTTGTTAGCTTGACATAATTAACTTTTTAGTCGGGATCTGGCAGCTCTAGACGCATGGTATTAGAGTGCAGAATTTCAGCTTTTGCCAGTAGTGTTTCACTCTTTGACCATTCACTATAAAGTCTTCTCCTCTTGAGTTAATTATGACAATCCCTCCATATGGAGAGACTTCTTTTATAGTGAATGGGCTTGATCAGCGAGAACGTAATTTACAGGGAATAGTACAACAACACTTGATTAGGTACAAAATGCCTAGAAATGATCTTCTTGTCGTGATACGCTTTCATTCTCTCTTTGTATAATTTAGAAATATCGTAGGCGTGGTGCCTAAAATTATCTAGCTTTTTTAATTGGATTAAAGTGGCCTCGAATCAAAGTTCATGGCTTTTATAGCCCATGCTTCCTTGTGTGCTAGTTCTACAGGGAGATGACACACTTTTCCATAAAGTAAATGAAACATGGTGGTTCCTAATGGTTTTTATATGTTTTTCAGTAAGCCCAAAGTGCATCATCCAAGACGGTTAGATACTTCTACTTGTCTGCTAGTCTGAGGATGATAAGGTGTAGCTACTTGATGTTGAAATCCATGTTTCTTGAGTAGTTTCTCGAACACTTTGTTGATGAAGTGGTTACCTCCATCGCTTATTACGATTTGTGGAACTTCAAATCTAAGAAATATGATACTTTTGAAAAGTTTGACAACTAAAGCCGCGTCGTTTTTTTGGATTTGCTATCGCTTACCCATATGGATAAGTAGTCTACAGCACCCAATATGTATTTATTTCCATGCGAAGAGGGGATAAGGCCCATAAAGTCGATGCCCCATCAATCAAATACTTCTACTTCAAGTATGAAATTTTGTTCCATTTCGTGTCTCTTGCTGATTTTTCTTCTCCTTTGGCAGGGATTATATTTTGCTACATAGGCTTGAGCATCTCTAAACATAGTTGGCCACCAAAAATAGTTTGTACAATTTTAGACACTGTCTTCAAACTGACTAAATGCCCGGCGTAATCAGATCTGTGACATTGATATAAGATGTCCAGTGTTTTACTTTCAGAAACACATCGTTTGTACATGCCGTTAGAGCAGTGTTTGTACAGGTAGGGTTCCCACTGATATATCCGGATTTCTCTTAGGAACTTCTTTTTGTGATCTGTTTAAAGAGTTCTGGTTCTACGTCAACTGCAAGGTAGTTCACTATGTCAGCATACCAGGATATGTTATTGGTGTCTAGCAAACACACCCCTGACTTAAGCTTCTACCTCCGAGAGAATCATTATCCAAGAATGAAGGATTACATTTGACACGAATGTCGATCGTAATATTAACCTCGTTGGGTTTTTTAGAGAGAGTATCGATCAATGGTGAAGTGCAACCGTCAATCAGTTACACCTCGGATGACGAACAAACATGGCCAATAAAGGTAGATTATGTATGGTAAACGTTTTTGGAAGGTAGGAAATCGTTGATAGGTATGTCATCTTCAACTCTTATTCGAGATAGGTGATCTGCAACTCTATTTTCTACTCCCTTTTTATCCTTGACTTCAATGTCAAATTCTTGTAACAGTAGAATCCATCCTCAAAAGTTTAGATTTTGCATCATTGTTGTTCACTAAATATTTCAGGACAACGTGGTCAGTATGGACAATTACTTTCGAACCGACTAGATAGGAACAAAATTTCTCATAAGAAAAAACAACAGCTAGTAACTCTTTTTCTGTAGTCGCATAATTGTGCGTTGTGCATCATCGAGGGTCCTACTAGCATAATATATAACATGCAGTTTTTGTCCTTTTTCTGCCCAAATACTGCCCCTACTGTGAAATCACTGGTGTTACACATTATTTCATAGGGTAAATTCCAATTCGAAACCTCCACAATTGGGAAGGATACGAGGGCTGACTTAATTTCCTTGAATTCTGTCAAGCATTCAGGTGCAAAGTCAAACTTCACTTATATATATATGAGTGCTCAAAGAGGTTTAGTGATCTTGCTAAAATATTTTATGAACCTCTTATAAAGATCAGCATGTCCTAAGAAGCTCTGAACGTCTTTCACATTCGTGGGCGGTAGCAAGCCCGTAATTACTTCTATTTTGGCTGTATCCAGCTCAATTCTAGCTGTCGAGACTCTGTGTCCCAAAACGATTTCAAAGTTAACCATGAAGTGGCATTTTTCCAGTTTAGGACAAGAATTTTCTCCTCACATCTGGCCAATCTTTACACATGTTATCGAGGCATGTCTTGAAATATGAACCATACACGGTGAAATCGTCCATGAAAACCTCCATGAATTCTTTGATAATGTCCGTGAATATAGACATCATGCATCTTTGGAAAGTGGCAGGAGCATTATAGAGTCCAAATGGCATTCTAGAATATGCGAGGGTTCCATAAGGACAAGTGAAAGTGGTCTTTTCTTGATCTTCAGGGTAAATGGAAATCTGGAAAAACCCTGAATACCCAACTAAAGCACAGTAGTATTGGTAGCTTGCAAGCCGTTTTAACATCTGATCAATAAAGGACAGAGGGAAATGATCCTTTCGAGTACAAATGACAGGCTGTGTTTCAGGTTTTTAAAATTCCTAATCCACTTATTAAATTACCCTATGAAACTCAACAACAATTACTCTTGCCAAGAGAGATCAACTGAAGTACTTAGGGATCGAATCCACAGAGAGCGAATGCACACAATTGATTTGTATAATCTTAATGATTAAGTTATGTGGTATTATTATATAGGTTTTCAGGTATGAGTAAATGCAAATATGGAAAATAGCTAGATCTAGGGTTTAGGTACGTTGATTATAATAGGAGGCAAGGAAAGATGATACGCAAATAATCAACCGCCTACTAAATATGACAGTCAATCGATGGTGGAACACCAATATCGATCAACAGTTATAACGATTTAATAATCCACTAAAATTGGTCGTTCAGCTCTCGCGTGTATCTACCAACCCTAGCTCAATCAAAATATGTTAAAGCATATAACCTACTCTCATAGTTGTCTATGTACTAAACTCAAGATCTAGTTAGCTACTCTAAATCACATTAAATCAAATTTAAATAATAATTAGAAGGAGGATATTTGAACTTTTACTTATAGACACAAGGACATATAAGATGATTTCTCTATGGTATCAGTAAAATATTAAAAAGGGAATAACCTCAATGTTTAAGCCATCCATGCCCCCTTAAAAAATCTACCAATGATGTTTAATTTTTCCACGTCATACTACATAAAATAAATCGGGCCGTTTGTATATGTTTAGAACAATTCAAGATGGTCCGTTTCAAGCCCATTTTTTTTAACCCTAAGGCTCCGCAAGATGGACAAGATCCGCTTGCCGATCTATGATGGTCTCTCGGACCCAACGGCCCACATCACATCCTTCAACATTGCGATGAGGCGACAAATCTTTTCCGAAGAAGAAAAAGACGCTGGCTTCTGCCAACTCTTCGTCGAAGGCTTAACTGGCGTAGCCCTCACATGGTTTACCGCCTTCCCGGAAAACTCCGTCGAAAGCTTCCACGACCTATCATCCGTATTCCTGAAGAACTATATTATGTTCACACGTGAGGAAGCCACCGCTTCGGATCTCTGGAACCTTTCCCAGGCACAAGGGCAGAGCCTTCGCAACTTTATGGAGAAATTTAAGGGCATCGTGTCCAAAGTCAAAGTCCCGGACAGCATCGCTTTCGATGCCCTCATGAACACCCTGTACGTGGACTCCAAGTTCTGAGACGTCCTGTATCGTCACCCGATCAAGTCCCTCTCTGACGCTATTGCTCGATCCAACAACTTCATCTGCATGGAAGAAGATAACAAAGGAATCATCAGCAAGCAGAATGCAACGAAGCAAGCGCCGTCTAAGAGCGGTGATACCCGTCCGGAGCCGCGACAGCACGCCCCGAGCGATAAAACAAACCCGAAGAAAATCTTCGTCTACATGGTTGGTGAGGACAACCTCCCAGGTTCAACAGTCGTGGTCTGAGCAAAAGGATGGAATCACTGGGATAGGGCAGACAACGAGCAGAAGACCTCTGGTGCATCTGAGGCATCAGGGTCAAACCCTGAAGAACAAGATAAGTACTGCTCCTATAAAAAAATAAAGAAGCATGACACAAAATAATGCAAGATCTTATACGAGCACTTCCTCTCTCATCCATCGCTAGTGGAAAACTGGAGATTGAGCCCCCCAAAACAAAGCCGAAGAGCAATAACTAGAGCAAAAATAAGGACAAGAAGGCTCAAAAATCACAGGACAAAAGTCCACGAGCTGAGTAGAAAACAAATACCGAGGAGAATGCTCCCAAGACGCAGGAGAAGGGATATTCTTTTGCCCATGAAGAGCAGCCGAGGAACCGACGAAGGGTTGAAGTCATTATCGCGCACTCGAGCTCATTGGCAGACGAGGAAACAGAACCCCCCCCCCCCCGAGAGGACCTGCGCGTGCACATTAACAAGCGACTTACCGAGAGAAGCAATCTAAGTTCCGAGGACCTACGACGTAGGCTGAAGCGAAGAAAAATCACAGCCAAGATAGCACCATCAGATCCTGCCAGGGCAGGAGATAAAGTCATCGTCACGACAACCGAGCAATCTGGAAATTTAGTGTTGGTGTCAAAATCGGTCACGACGGAATCAATGGCTAAAAGTCTCCGCAAAAATAAAAATACGTTTTATAAAACACGAGAAGTTGTTATATAAAATTCTAAGGATTTTACGAAACAAAAGAAATCCACGGAAAACTTGGAGATCGTCATCTCGGAAGAACGAACGAAGCAATCGTCGATTACGCGATTTCTCAAGTTAAGCGAGAAACCGCAAAAAACCGCATCCACCGTAAATCGCGAGCTAAACAGGTCGCCGTACGGCGAGCTAAACAGATCGCCATACGGCAAGCTAAACAGGTCGCCGTACGGCGAGCTAAACAGGTCGCCGTACAGCGAGCTAAACAGGTCACCGTATGGCGAGCTGAATCAGCCGGTTCAGTTCACCGTACGGCGAGCTGGCCGTTTCCCAAACAGCTCGCCGTACGGCGAGCTGGCCGTTTCCCAAACAGCTCGCCGTACGACGAGCTGGACCGTTCCCGGTTCAGTTCGCCGTACGTCGAGCTGATCATCCCGAGCCTCGATCTCCCATGTCCTCGACTCAAGGCATACGTCCTTCGGCTCAATCATGCTCTGAACCATGGTTGAAACGTCTCTCGTTTCGTCTCAATCTGTCCTATCGTTCAAGTTTTACGATAAAAACCGTGAAGTTTTGTTTTCTTGAAATAACTCGATGAAATCGTATTAAACGGAAACGGTTAAACGAAACACCGAACATTTCCTAACTATACGATTTACTCGATATTTTTCGTCAAAAATCGTAAAAACGCGTTTTTAATAAAAAATCGAGTAAATCGTAGAAAACGGGAAAGATTAACCATAACATCGAACATTGCCAAAATTTATGATTAACTCGAGAAAATTATTTAAAAACGGCATCGCATCATGAAACGATCTTGTCTAAAGTCGTAAAACGGTTTTATCCCAAAACGGCTCGGAAAGTCTTAAAACGCGATAAAAGCCTACTCGCGACTTTAACGAAGTCCAGACCAAAGATATGACGACGGTTTAACGATTTACTCACAGAAAGAAGTTAAATGTCAAATTTGAAGATAAATGTTAAGTTTGAGGATAAATAGAAGATTTCCGCGGGAAAAACGGAAAGATCAAGATAAATGGAAGATTCTCGATAAACTCGAATCTGGGCGAAATGAAAGAACTAAACCGCCTAAGGAGTAGTATATAAGCAGAAGGCAAAGGACAGAAGAAGGAGGACGATTTTCACAACTCTTTTAGACTTAGAACTCTCTGCACTCAGAAACTTAGGCTTATTTCTCGACAAGTTCGGTTTCTATGACTGGCACTCAATCACTAGACGAACTCGCATAAGCAGTTCGATCTCTTATCCAGATCTACCAATTGAACTGTGTTCGACTTGATCCTCGAAAGGGGTACGTAGGCAGCCTTTCATAAGGTTCGGTCCAAAATCAATCAAACTCTCTTTTTCTTATCTTTTTTTTTTGTCTTTTGTTATCGAGCTCCGACTCAACTAGGTTTAGGGGTTTTATGTTGATAACTCGCTTACGCGAATTCGAAATAAGATCGACTTTGTTTATAAATTTGTTTTATCATGTTTTTCATATTTTCCGACTTTATTTGGTTACTTGTCGTTGGCTCTCGCAGAGATCCGGGTCCTCTGGAAAATTAGGGTTTTCCTAGGTTTCCTTATTTTACGGAAATTGACGGTGTGAATTTCGGTTCCCACACTTAGACGATCCAGACGCGTGTCATTATCCCCCAGACGGTATCGAATTGAGGAATCACCTGAACTAAAAGGTTGCCGAACTCCACCTTAAACTCAGCAAGCCGGAAGTCCAAGACCTGCGGCAGCAGCTCGACTTGACAAAAGATAACCGAGCAAAGCACCCAATGGTCGCGTACTCGCCTTATGACCTACGCTCGCAAATCCAAGCAAGCGAGCAAACGATATCATGGGAGGTTCGCCTCCGTGTGGGAACTCAGTCCGCTCCGTCAAAACCCACCAGCAGAAAGCGAAGATCTCACAGAGGTTGCCATCTATACCCGAGAATGACCCCTCGATCATGTTCTCAGCGAACGATGTTCTCAGAGTCCATATGCCACACAACGACCCACTCTTCATCGAGTTAGGCATTGGCGACTGCGAAGTAACCAAAGTACTGATCGATACCGGCAGTTCGGTCGATCTTATCTTCCAGAGAACTTTGGAAAACATGGGAATCGACTTGCGCCAAATGGAACCGTCCAACCATTCCTTAACCAGATTCAACAGTGTTTGAGGAGATGATCGGCACAATCAGATTACCAGTCTACTCTAGTGGAGTCACTCGCATGGTAAAGTTCTCCGTCATCGCCACCGAGGCACCTTACCACGTCATACTTGGCAAGCTGTGGCTCCATTCAATGAAAGCGATCTACTCCACTTACCATCAATGTGTCAAATTTCCCGGAAACGATGGTTGGATCAAGACGTTACGAGGCGATCAACATGCCGCGCGAGATCTTCTTGTTGCCAACAACAAGCTCCAGCAATCTATTCCTCGAGTCAACGCGGCCGCCAAGCTCATTCACAAGATATACCCCCAGAAAGACGAAATCCTAGAAGTGCAGATAGAAGACAATGATTCCAGCAAGATCGTGCGAATAAAAGCCTACATCTTCGACGAGATGCAGCAGAGGATCGTTGCTTTTCTTAGAGAAAACACATCAACCTTCGCGTGGACCACTTCAGATATGAAAGGAATCGACCTGAAAATCACCTCTCACGAGCTCAACGTCGATCCCACCTTAAAGCCCATCCGACAGAAACGCTGAAAGCTCGGTCCAGAACGATCAAAGGCCATCAATGAAGAAGTCGAGCGACTGCTGACAGCCGGATCAATCGCCGAGGTGCAATATTTCGAGTGGTTAGCAAACCCGGTTGTCTTAAAGAAAAAGAACAATGTGTTCCCTAAGGATAGCTTTCCTCTCCCACACATTGATCGGTTAGTCGAATCAACAGCAGGCAATGAACTCCTCACGTTTATGGACGCATTCTCCGGATACAATCAGATCACGATGCATCCTGATGACCGAGAGAAAACTCCACTCATCACCGATAGGGGGATGTATTGCTACAAGGTCATGCCCTTCGGGTTGAAAAACACCAATGCGACGTACCAACGCCTGGTCAACAAGATGTTCGCAGACAAACTTGGCAAAAAAATGGAAGTATACATCGATGACATGCTAGTCAAGTCGCTGCATGCAGCCAACCATCCAGCCCACCTGCGCGAATGTTTCAAGACCCTCAACAAATATGGAATGAAGTTAAACCCCGCGAAGTGCAGCTTCGGTGTCACCTTGGGGGAGTTCCTCGGTTACATGGTAACGCAGCGAGGAATCGAGGCGAAGCCCAAACAGAACACTCGATCTCCCTAGCCCGAAGAACAGTCGAGAGGTCCAGCGATTAATGGGACGAATCGCCGCCCTCAACCGTTTTGTCTCACGATCTACCGACAAGTGCCTCTCGTTCTATGAGCTATTGCGGGGCAACAAGCGATTCACTTGGGACGAGAAATGCGAAGAAGCCTTCAGTTAACTAAAGGCCTACCTTACAACTCCGCCGGTTTTGGCTAAAGACTAAACCCGGGGACACACTCATGACTCCGCCGGTCTCGTCGATCGTAGTTGGCAGTGTACTCGTCAAGGATGACCGAGGCGAGCAAAAGCCAATATTCTACACCAGCAAACGCATGACAGATCCCGAGACGCGATACCCGGCGCTCGAAAAGATGGCCTTAGCAGTTATCACCGCACCAAGGAAACTGCGACCCTACTTCGAGTCACACACAATCGAAGTCCTAACCGATCAGCCCCTCCGCTCATGCAGAACACCAACCAATCAGGGCGCTTGTCCAAATGGGCAATCGATCTCAATGAACATGACATCGTCTTTCAAAACCGAACGGCGCTCAAGTCGCAAGTTCTAGCGGACTTTATGATTGAGCTACCGCCAGAACTTGCACAAGACCTAGTCTTGCCGAGCATCAACTGGATTCCTCACGTGGACGGCTCATCAACGAACAAGGGATCTGGTGCAGAGGTCCAGTTACAATCCCCAACTGGCGAACTGATCAGACAATCTTTCCGGCTGGGCTTCGCTGCCTTTAACAATGAAGCCGAGTATGAATCGCTTATCGCCGGGTTGTGCCTAGCAAAAGCCGTCAAGGCAAAATAACTAAGTGCCTACTGCGATTCCAACCTCATCACAAGTCAAATCAGTGGCGATTATGATACCCGGAATGAACGAAATGACGCGTACCTAAAGGTAGTCCAAGACCTCGCCAAGGAATTCAAATTCTTTGAACTCGTAAAAGTCCCACACGGGGAGTCCAAGACCTCGCCAAGGAACGAAAGGACGCTCTTGCGGACCTAGGAAGCAAACTTAAGGATCAAGTGAGAAGAACGATCCCCATTCATCAAATCGATAAGCCGAGCATCGACTTAAAAGCCGAGGAGCCGCACACCGACGCGACACTCGTTCTCGCAATCGAACAATCTAACGAAGCAACGCCCGACTGGAGGACACACTACAAGAAAACTAAGAATTTACTAGGAAATTTTACTAAGAAAATATTTCCTCGTAAATTTACTACGAATGTACTTCGGTTTTACGAGGAAAACTAGTTTCCTCGTAGGGTCCTCGTACAAGTACAAGAAACAGTTTTCCTCGTAAGACCGTAGTAACCTTACGAGGAAACTACGTGGCAAAAGTCCATTTCCTCGAAACTCGTAGTAATAACTTTCCTCGTAAAGTCATAGTAAAACCTTACTAGGAAATTAGGAGGAATGGATTTGTTACTACGAAATTAGGAGGAACTGGATAGAAAATATCAAATTTGAAATCAAAAACGTGTTTTGTATCTACATTTCCTAGCAATTTCCTAATAAATGCTCAGATTCGAAAATTTCTATAAATACCACCATTTGTGATTCATTTGAAACACACCAAAAAAAATTAGCAATAAGGTTGATCAAACACAGAAAAATGTCCGGTACGGGAAATATTTTCGAGTTGCGGAAGTGGATGTATTCACACAGAGATAATAACGGGAGGGTGACGAAAGAATTTCTCGAAGGGTTGGAGACGTTTATGCATCAAGCAGATTCTACACCACTCACGCAGGAAAGTGGTAAGATGTTCTGTCCTTGTCGAAAATGCTGCAATACAAAATTAGGCTCTCGTGAAAATGTTTGGAAGCATTTAATAAATAGAGGCTTCATGCCATATTATTATATTTGGTATCAACATGGACAAGATGCTATTTGTAGGAATGAAGGTAGCAGTAGTAATAGCAATTTTCAGGTTGAACCGGTTGATCATTTCCGTAATGAAAATAGCTATCATCACCAAGAGGAACAAATGGTAGATTGTGATAGGGTTCATGATATGGTAGGTGATGCATTTGTAACTCACGATGATGATGAAGTTGAAGAACCTAACTTAGATGCAAAAAAGTTTTATGAAATGTTAGAAGCTGCGAATGAGCCAATTTACAGTGGTTGAGAAGGTCTGTCTAAATTGTCCTTGGCTACTAGAATTATGAGTATTAAAACCGATCAAAATCTACCTGAAAATGGTATGGATGCATGGGCAGACATTTTTATAGAGTATTTGCCAGAAGACAATGTGTCTGCTGAATCTTATTATCAGATTCAGAAATTGGTATATAGTCCTGGGTTGCCCTCAGAGATGATAGACGTTTGCATCGACAACTGTATGATTTAGTGGGGAGATGATGACAAGTTAGAAGAATGTCGATTTTGTAAGAAGCCACGATTCAAACCGCAAGGTCGAGGGTGTAATAGGGTACCGTACCAAAGGATGTGGTACCTACCAATCACAGACAGATTAAAAAGATTGTACCAATCTGAGGAGACTGCTGGAGGGATGAGATGGCACGCCGAGCATACTCAGACGGATGGAGAGATGACTCATCCATCAGATGCAAGAGCCTGGAAACATTTTAACAATGTACATCCACATTTTGCTAGCAATAGCCGGAATGTGTATCTTGGATTATGCACTGATGGATTTAGTCTATTTGGAATGTCTGGGAGACAATATTCATTGTGGCCGGTCTTTCTTACACCGTATAACCTGCCACAGGATATGTGCATGCGACGAAAGTTTCTATTCATGACCATATTAATACCTGGTCCAAAAAATCCAAAAAGATCTCTTGACGTTTTTCTACAACCATTGATAAAAGAGTTGAAAGATTTGTGGTCAACAGGGGTGAGGACATATGATTGTTCCACGAAAATAAACTTTACGATGCGAGCGATGCTTTTGTGGACCATACGCGACTTTCCTGCATATGGGATGTTGTCTGGGTGGACTACACATGGGAGATTAGCTTGTCCATATTGTAATGAAATGACAGATGCGTTTCAGTTGAAGCATGGTATGAAGACTAGTTGGTTCGATTGTCACCGTCGATTTCTTCCCGTTTACCACCCACGAAGAAACAATAAATTGTTCAGGCACAAAAGGGTTGTCAGAGACACTCCTCCTCCATATTTAACTGGAGACAATACCTAAAAGAAACTGTGACTCAAGTCGAGGAAGCACCCGTACCGAAGAAACAAGAAATTGTGACTCAAGTCGAGAAAGCAATACCTGGTATATCGACAACTGAGTTAAACAAAAGGAAAGATCAACACTTTATCAAGTGGTTGAGGAAACATGTATTTATTATTACTTAAATTTTATGCATACATTACCACAAAGTAAGTCTAATGTCAAGTTATATTACTTTTTGTTGCAAGTTGATTATAACGATCCTGAGTATCCTGCATGGTTTCGCGAGTTACTTCAAGGTCCATTTGCAAAGGTCACTACATCATCGATGTATTTCACCCGAGGCTATACTTTTCATACCTATGACTATCGTAGACACTGGGCGACAAGTAATTATGGAATATGTGTGAAAGGCGAAACAGATTTCTACGGGATCTTGCAGGAGATTTATGAAGTTCAATTCCCAGGTATGAGTTTGAAATGCGTTATCTTCAAGTGTGAGTGGTACGACCCCGTCATCAACAGAGGTGTTCGGATTAACAAGAACGGCGTAGTTGATGTCAATGGTGGATGAAGGTACAATAAATTCTTTTTTTTTATATCCAAGTTTCGAGTATTAATTAATTTTTACATTGATCTTTATTTTTGTAGGTACAACAAGTTCGAGCCTTTCATATTAGCTTCCTAAGCAGATCAAGTTTGCTTCATTCCATACCCTCGGATTACTACCTGGGGAATAAACTGGTTAACTGTTATCAAAGTTACACCTCGAGGACGGATAATCGCTGGAGAAGAACCACCATTACAAGAAGAAAACACCAATGACAGAAATTGATGACATCCTACTCATTGATCCGCATAATCGTGAATACGCAGATGTTCCTGATCACTAAACGGACGAAGGTGTAGAAGACGAGTTTTACGAAAATGATGATGTTTCAACAGATTATGAGAATGTATCCGAATGAATTATGTATGTTTATAAGTTTGTTTAATCACAAAAATGAATTTGGATTATATATGTTTTAAGTTTGTTTAATCACAAAATCAATTTACATTTGGGGTTTATGTGAAGAAGAGGTTAGGAGTTTGGTTGTAGAAGAGGTTATAAGTTAGAGAAGTTGTAGTTTGGGTTTTGGGGTTTCGAGTTAAGGGATTTACAAATCCTTTCCTCGTAAAGCCCTAGTAACAGAAAACGCGGGCATAGCTATTTCCTCGTAACGTCCTAGTAATACCATTACTAGGACTTTACGAGGAAAAAAACGTGGGCATAGCTATTTCCTCGTAAAGCAATTTTCTCGTAAAGTCCTAGTAATACCATTACTAGGACTTTACGAGGAAATAAAAACACGGGCATAGCTATTTCCTCGTAAAGGCCTAGTAATGTTATTAGGGTCTTACGAAAAAACAAAATTCTTTATATAAACTCGAGCCATCCGATTTCTCATTTGTAGTAAGCTTCTCTCTGAATCCTCTTAAGGTTCTCTCTATTTCCTAGTTAGCTGATTAGATTAGGGAATTTAGATTAGGTGGTTAGTTTAGGGAATTTAGATTAGGTGATTAGTTTAGGTAATTTAGATTAGGTTGGTTTACCTTTTCTAACTGTTTTTTTTTAATTATACGGAAATTAATGTTTTGATTTTATATAAAAAAATTAGATGCCTAGACAGAGCAAGATGCTAAAGCTAAGAGGCCTCTTCAGGCAGAGATCTTTTCGGTCGTCACCCAGGCGCATCATCTTTGTCTCCTCCTGGTTCTTCTATTCCGGATCATGACGATGTTCCCGAGACTCAGGGAGTTTCTACGACGTCCCGGTCTAACCAAGTACCACCTCCTCCTCCTCCTCCTCCTCCACCGGTCGGGGTTCATCCCGATTTGCAGGTGCCGCCAAACGCACCGTTTGCGGTGTATACAGTGGAGGATATTATGGCCCTTCCAAGCAGAGAAGGGCTACCAGAGTTAGATTCTATCCAACGGGACGACCACAACATATTATGGTATGTTTTAATTTGTAAAAAGTGTTTTTAATTGATTTCTTAATTAAGAAAATATTTACAAATTAATCTAATTAATGTTTTATTTTGTGTCTTTCCAGGTTTGGTCTTGACGGATGTGTCGCTCAGAGCGTCACGGACTGTATCCAGGGAAACTTTCCCAATGCAGCTCCAAACTGGAAGAAGACGCCGAGCCACACAAAAAAAGAGGTGGTTCAAATCGTTCGCTGTAAGTTTAATTAATCAACTTAATTTTTTTTTAATTATTTAAAATTATTAATATTATTGAACTAATCCGTCTCTTATTTTTTCTGGTTACAGCAATATTGTTGGTCTATAGGGATTCACCAGCGGGTGAAGACGGAGTTTGAGGCGAAGGCAAGAGCACGATTGCTCGACATGGTCTACAACTGGAAGAGCGACTTTCAGGTGTGGACTTATAAATTATATATATATATATAGTTTTAAATCATTTATTGACTTTAATTCTAATTATTTTTTGTTCAGGTGGATGGTTACGAGGACGGGAAACCCGATTGCCTCACATTCGACGTGTGGGATGGACTCATCAGATATTGGGGGTTGCCGGACTCGGTCAGAACCTCCCACACAAACTCCGGGAACCGCATGACCAAAGACGAGCATGGCAACACGAGATGCTTCACACCACGGGTTGAAAACCTCACGGGAGAGTTCATCTAGACATGGTAAGATGATTTTTAATAACTATTTAATTTTTACTCTATTTGAATATTCCAAATTAATATTTAATTTGAAAATTTATTTTTAGGCTAAAGAGACAGGAGTTCTTCCATCTCTGAAAGACTTTTACGAGAGGACCCACTGGAACAAGGCTGGGCAGTTTGTAGATCCTAGATCCGAGCGGATCTACAACGAGGTTGTTACCCTGGTTGACGAACGCCAGACCTAGCTGACTCAGCAGACTGGGATTCCAATCATATTATCCACTCTTGAAGTGGATAAGATTTACGAGGAGGTAAATAATTTGTTTTACTAATAATTTTTATTATTTATTTAATTTTTTTTCTTAACGTTATTAATATTTTTATTTACAGGTCGCCCCTAGGAAAAAGGGGCGTATCGTCGGGATTGGCTCCGTTAACGATGTCCCCGCAGCAACATCGTCTTATGCTCATGAACAGCACGATGTCAATGCTCAACTGCGCTCGGAGTTGCAGGCGACGCAGTCTCATGTGAGTTCGCTCACCGATCATGTGAGTTCTCTCACCGATGTCCTCGACATTTTGGCGGTTGGAAACCCGCAGTTGGCGGAGATGTTGCGTCAGATACGGGAAAGCGGAGGGCTTCCAACCCAACAGCCTCCACCATCACAGTCACAGCCGGTAACCAACTTTGAAGAGGAGGATTTGGCGAGCCAGGACGATTTCGTTCAGCAATTTAACGAGCATCATCCGTACTTTTTTTATTTTTAATTATATATTATGAATTTTAAAACTTAATTGTATATTATTTAGTTATTTATAAAATATTTTGTTAATTATTTTTTTCTTATAATTTGGTTATTAATTTTTTTTTAAAATATATTATTTATATTTATAATAAATATTTTTTTAATAGGGAAAAAAATAATTCGAAGCAAAATCCTCGTAAAGGATTCGAAGTAATGTCCTCGTAAAGTATTCTAGTAAGTTTCTCGTAATGTATTACTACGAGCTTACGAGGAAATAATTTATTATGACTTTACGAGGAAACACTACGAGGACCTTACGAGGAAAAGTTATCCACGCGTTTACGAGGAAAAGTTTCCTCGTAAAATAGCTAGGACCTTACGAGGAAAAAGGCTTTACGATGAACATGTTTCGACGAAACGCGTTTCCTCGTAAGTTCCTAGTAAACGGTCATTTACTAGGAAATAACGAGGAAAACTCGTCCTAGTAAAGTTGATTGATTTCCTCGCCCACGGAAAACTTCCTACGGAAAAGTGGAAAGCACGATGACTCAAGGCGCGCAGTTCAAATTACATCGTCACCGATGGTGTACTCCATAGGTGGACAGCGAACAAAGTTCTCCTTCGATGCATCAACAGCGAAGAGACGTATCTCGTCATGGCCGCGACGCACGAAGGAGCCGGAGGAAACCACTCGGGCGGACGAGCACTTGCTTTGAAAGTAAAAGGCTTGGGCTTTTACTGGCCAACTATGATTAGCGACTGCGAGATGTTTGCACGACAATGCGATAAGTGTCAATGACACGCCTCAACGATCCACTGCCCAACCAAAGCACTGCGAACGATGACTGCCCCTTACCCAGTCATGCGATGGGCGATGGACATGATCGGACCAATGCCCCAATCCCGACAGAAGTGTTACATCCTAGTTCTTACCGACTATTTCACGAAGTGGATCGAGGCTGAGTCTTACGCATCGATCACCGAAAGAGAAGTCCAGAAGTTTGTCTGGAAGAACATTATATGTCGCCATGGGCTCTCTTATGAAATCGTCATGGACAGTGGTTCCCAGTTCATTGCGCAAAGTTTTCGCGAATTTTGCAACAAATGGAGGATCCGACTAAACATGTCTACTCCTAGCTACCCGCAAAGCAACGGTCAAGCCGAGTCCTCGAACAAGACGATCATCGACGGAAACAAGACGATCATCGACTTGAAGAAGGGTTGATGGGCCGATGAACTAGACGGAGTCTTTTGGTCGCATCGAATGACGCCACGAGGAGCTACCTAAGTAACACCATTCTCTCTCGCTTACGGAGTCAAAGCCATGACACCAGCCGAAGTAAACGTCACCAGTCTACGACGATCAAGGATGTCGGAACACGTCGAGCTTAACAGTGAGATGCTACTCGATGCTCTCGATGCTATCGAGGAAAGACGCGACCAAGCCTTACTTTGCATCCAGAACTACCAACACCAGATCGAGAACTACTACAACAGAAAGGTTTGGTCCCGACCATCGGAGTTGGGGGACTTAGTTTTACGCAAAGTCTTTAACAACACGAAGGAACCGAACGCATGCAAACTTGGCGCCAATTTGGAAGGCCCATACAAAATAATCAAAGTCGTTAAACCCGGCGTCTATCACTTGGAAACTTTAACCGGCGAGCAAGTGCCGTGTGCTTGGAACTCGATGCATCTCAGGCGCTACTACGCCGCATGAGCAAAACCCGCCCTTCCTTCCACTAAAAAAAAAACCGAGCTAGTGACTCCTTATCACTCTAGCTCACCGAGTAGACTTCCTCGCAGTCTTCCACTCGGCCAATCGAACTACGAATGGCTTGATCCTCTGGCTACGTAGGAAGCCTTAAACGGTCTAGCTATAACCCAAAACAAAACGAGTAAATGCGCTCGGCAATAACGAACTACAGATGGCTTGATCCACTTCCGAGGTACATAGGCAGCCATAACCGGTCCAGCTATAACTCAAAAAGAATACCATTACGATGCCTACACCCCAGCTTCCCAGTACGAGAGGGAACCGCGGATCATGTATTGGCACTCGCACAACTCGTTGAAAATGCCTTGATCAGGTATATTCGACGAACTTTGTGAGTCGCGATCAACTCCGACTAACGAAGAGATGATCAAGTTCGGTTCAGTGATGATTCTTAGAGTAGGGATCGGCCGACCTAAGCTCTACAGAATTACTTCGCGACAACTCAAAATCCTTGTCGGCCTAAGTCAAAATATAATCTCTACGATACTGCACAGTCGAGGTCATGCCTAATCGATGAGCAGAACGCACACGAGATGAACCGGTTGAATTCGGATAACAACACCTTTATCCCGAGCAACGGCCTAAATAAGAGTTTTAAGTTTACGACGAGAGTTACTTTGGAGATCAACGAACTCTGATAAGCCCTTTTTAATTTAAGAATCCCGAGAGGAACACTCGCCTGGAGATATTAACTAAAACTCAAAAACTCAACCAAAATATGCCAAGGCAAATTTTCAACCGAGTCCAAGGTTCATAAAAGGACAAAAACCCCTGAGGCAAATATCGAAATAGTTTTAAAGGTTCATACAACTATGGAATCAAAAGCCGGAAATAATTCCACCGACAGAGTGAACAAAAAAAAAAGAGAAAATTCATTATAACAAAACAATCACTGTTTAATAATCACGGCATTATCGCCATCATCGCGAGTATCCGTCTCTCGAGCCCGGGAAGCATTTGTCGATGAAGTTGGACGACTCATGGCTTGCTGACTCGCGTCCTGGTCACCCTCCAGATCCATCGGATTAGCTCTAGCCTTGTCACTTTCGAGAGACTTGCCTCTGCTATTTCCGGAACTGTCGAGATCCAAAACATCAAGCTCCTCAAAAGAGTCACCAACATGCCAAATACGTCCCGAGTTGACGGGAGAGCGAAGCCGAGCAGCAGCTTCAGGATCAAGTTGGTTTACATTGGTACATGCACACTGTTGCTTTAAATAACACTGCATCCATTTATATATATAGGTTGGTCGCCAGAGACACTGGTCTTCCACCGGCGGCACCACTGCTGAGAGTGTAGACTAAGGTGGGGCTAATATCATCTACAAAGAGATCTTCAAAGACCTCAGCGTAACTCAGGTTTGCACTCCACATTTGTTTCCTATACTAATCTTCTACGCTTACATAACTGACCACCATCATTGATCTCAGTGAAGAACCAGTTGGCTTCCAGTTGAAAACGTCTTTTTAATACACCAATTTGTCGCATTACAGAGTGGAGCTGAGTTCCTTCAGAAACGCGCCACACCGTCAATGTTCTTCGGTTTTTCTTTTGTTCTACAATCTTAACACTAATGTTATTTATATATTCTAGATAAACGCCTATTTAAATGCTCATTGTATCGCAGAGAATTTATAACACCAAAAGGATAAATAGTTGTTAAACAGAATCCAACCAATAACTTCACTTCGGTCTTTATATTTGTAAGGTAATAATACTGTGTAATTCGCAGAGATGGTACTCCTAAGGAAAACAAAACTAACGTAACCAAATAACCCAACATAACGAGTAATCTTAATATTTTAGTATACTTGCTTTCAAAGTTATTATTTAGCAGTAAAAATGACTGCAGTATTACTTCCACTGCAGTATTACATAAATACTACATTACATTACAGTGTCACTATCCGGTACTTTAGCTTGTGGTCCTCTCTGTTGTGAAAAAGGATATTAAGAGAGGCAACCGGACTTATATACCGCAACAGATTACGGTTCAGCCTATTAAAACTAAAAAAGGTAATTTTGATCACGAGACAAGACATGTAAATCCCTTTTACAAAAACGGATTGGTGAAACCTTTGCCATACGGAATAAAACAATTAAGAAACCCAATAAGTTAGACGACACTTAACAGAATATCACACCTTAATACAAATTACTAACAGTTATATACTATTTCAAAATGTCATAGGAACGAAACAAACTCGGTTTTGATGAGAACATGTTATAAGTAAAACGCCATAAGTTGACACGATTAGAAATTGTGAAGAATTATAGAATTCATGCACATCTCTAACTATTATTATTAATACTAAATATATTAACACAACAGTACATAGTGTAAACATACTTCCACTGAGCAAATGTACCTCTTTAATTCAAATAAGCTGTACATTTTTCTTAAAAAGAAATTAGCACTTACCAATATAAAACCATTATAATAAATAATAACAGAGTCTAATGTTCAATAAGAGAAGAGACCTGATTAAGAAGGCAAAAAGTTGGAGATTTACTATTGCTATGAACTAATAATAAATAACTTACATTAAAATAATTTAATAAGACCACGTATTCCAAATTACGCTTCGCTAAGATTGAACGTAACCGACTAAAATAACAGTGTAATAGACCATGGTATACACAGGGCCGGCCCATACCCACCGGAGACCCAATTCGAATTCAAAAAATGGGTCCTTGTCCCTTCATAATTTTTTTTTTTTTTTTTTAGTTTAGGCCTGAAAATTTTTTGGGCCCTAAGCAAAGGCTTCCTTTGCCTATGCTTTGAGCTGGACCTGAGTACACAAATCCACACTACAACCAATCAATCAAAGAATGCTTTACCAACACAAATATATTACATCGTATAAACAGCAACTATACCAATAATACCACACGTCTCATCAAATAAAACCAAACAAATTACGTTGAATAAAATTGTGTAAAATTTATACACAAATATTAAAACAAAAACAACACATAATAGAACAAAAAATATTAAAATATGAACCACTAATCATGACATCTTTAAATGAATAATAAAACACCTTCATTCTCCACTAAGAGACTGGAAATCTAGAGAGACGTAGCTCCTCATTATTTAGGCTACCCTAAACATCCACTCCTATATAAACTGAAGTTTACCTAAAGTTCATCATATATCTAAATCACAGAGCACACAACTGTAGGAATGTCACAACATATTCCAATCCCTACCGTCAGACCAATCCACATAAGGACCGCCGTGAAGATTCTTAGGCATGCCGGTGAGTTCACGACAGATGACGTTTTCAGGAGTCCCAGTCCTTACTACAAATCGAGTCATAAGGAAACCAGTGCCACGTTCAAGTCTGCTCGGCTCTGTCAGCTGACAAAAAAATTCATACCGAACCATCGGGCGTTACCAAGAAATCATGGAGGTCTGCTTGAAGCATAAGAACGGATATGCACATTACGTGGAACGGATTAACCAATATTTTGGTTACAAAAACAACAAAAAGGGACTTAAGCATCTCAGGACCTACGCATACAACAACTGCCGTCAAGCTATCTACTTATATGCTATTCTTTTGTTGTCCACTGGCAAGCCTACCGAAGGTATGAGGTATATGGATCGTCTTTAATGGAGAAGGATCTAACAAAAGTGAACAAATGCTGGGATCAAGTGAAGCACATCATTTACGCGACGTATATATTCCGAGCAGATCTGAGTACGGGACAAACATGATCCTGATCATGCCACGTACCGAGAAGGTGTGAAATCAAAACTCTTGAAAAGCCATGCACAATCTGTTGTTTTTAATATAAACAGATAGCAAGTTTCCTGTATTTCCTTCAAACGAAGTAGTTTAAGGCGGGTCAAGCCTTCACTCAAGTCGTGCTCCTTATTACTTTTTCAGATCAATCACCATAGTTTGCATCGATTTTCAATTTAATAACTATCAATTTCAAATATTTGGCAATCTCAAACTTTGTTTACTCTTTGAAATAATTCTGTTAGTGGCAACGTTCCTCTACGGTTTCATGATTACTCAGCCGAATAAAATATATATATATTTTAAAAAAATTTTACTTTTTCAACAAGGCACACACAAGCATCCATTAAAACTTATTATTTAGTCTTTGCGTTTTTTCGTTTAATCAAAGTTTTAACATTGAAGCTCACATCAAATGTCCTTCTATTTTTGGGGACTCGACACTTAATAGCTAGAAAATATTATTATCGCCTAGACCACTAAGCCACTCTAACAAAAAGCGTCACAATCAACTAATCTAATCCTAAAATATACCACACTTATTATGTAATATTTTAGGATTAGATTAGTTGATTGTGACGATTTTTGTTAGAGTGGCTTAGTGGTCTAAACGATAATAATATTTTCTAGCTATTAAATGTCGAGTTCCCAAAAATAGAAGGACATTTGATGTGAGCTTCGATGTTAAAACTTTGATAAAACGACAAAATGCAAAGACTAAATAATAAGTTTTAATGGATGCTTTTATAAATGAATGCATGTAAGATAATATAAAAAAATATATTTATCACACTATATATTTCGTATGATTAATGTATTTAAGATAAAATACAGAAATGATCTTAGATACATTAATTTTGATAAAAAATTAATTATTTAAATCATAAGTTTTTCTTATCATCTTTTTAATCATTAGTTTTTCGCATTTTTGGATTTTTTAGATTTTCTGATTTTTAAAATTAATTTTAGCGAAAAAATTATATGTTATTTGTAATTTACTTTTTTGTTTTAATATTTTCAGAATTTTCTTGATTTTTGAATTTTGTAAAATTTAAAGATTTTTTGGATACTCACTAAAATGAAATATGTTAGAGATTCCATCAAAAGTGGTGTTAGCTTAGTGGTAAAACACTATGTTGTTTGGCTTAGAGTTCTTAAGTTTGTGTCCTGAAATAGACATGTTTTTCATTTTAAAAGAACACAAAACGACGTCGTTTCAGTTAACCAAAACGACGTCGTTTCAGTTAACGTTGATATTTAACGTTAAAATAACAGCGTCTACACTATAAGATTCATGGTGTGCTAAAATGGCGATTCAATTATAAGTTCTCAAATAAAATTAAAAATTCAAAGAATGTACAATATTTTTTGGTCAACTTCGAGTTCAGATTTTATTTGGAAATTCGTGTAAAGTTCGTGTTTTTTTGCCTGAATTCTCTATAAGAATTATATAACAGTTTAAAATTTTTCGGAACATGGGTCAATCATAACATCCAAGTTCTTCTGATAAAACAATGTAAAGAACAAATAAAAAAGTAAGCACATTAAATGAACAAATTTTCAATAAATATTGTACAAAGCCAATAAATTTGCCAGTTTAACAGTTATTATTGTAAAAAAAAAGTCATCGATTAAGTCCTAACTCAAAACCTAACAAACCCTTATCATTATTAACAATGTAGGACTTGCAAAACAAACTAATAACAATGTCTGAAAAATCAACATTCTCATAGTAAATATTGTAAGATTTACAGTATTTGCATGTATTAACTGTACGAGAACACTGCAAAAAAAAAAAAACAAAAACAAACATTTTAGGAACAATCATACTCTTCTTAGGTAAATTTAGTTTAGGGAACGAACGTTGTTATAGATTTAGTTCTAAATAGGTACATGCAAAAAAATAAACATATATAGTTAGTTAGAATCTCCAAAGAAGACATTGCAGACATTCTTTAGATAACCAATGGATCAGTCAGCCCCTTCGCACAGCAACCCATCTATACGAAAGATCAGCACCAGCAACAAACAATTCAAGATACCTCAGACAAGCAAGATGGTGCAGAAAACATTCATCTCAACTCAGCATATCCAGAATTTCAACAAGCATCGATCGATACGTGGAGACTTACATCGAACGATATACGTAGGGAATTTGGGAAACGAGCTTTCAAATTTGGGATTCGCCGATTCTTGTGGGAAAAGAAAGACGAATATGGAATCTACAGAGATGAGTATGGTTTCGGAAGAGGAGTAGATGGAGATATCATCCATGTTTCCAAAGAAGATATGGGAAATTTCTGAATAGCGCCTCAATGATGGAGCACTCTTGTTTCTGTTTACCAGAACACGCTGAACAGTTTTCTAAAGGAGTTCCAGTTTGCAAGCTCTACACACAAGCAGAGGTCACGCACATGATCAATGGAAGAGTTGGTGAACATAGCTGGGAAAAGGAACCACTGAAGTTTGAACATGAAAGAACCGAAGCATCACTTCAAGGAGAAATACATTGGCTTCAAACTGCCAATGAATTAGTTCGCAAAAAGAGGGACGCTCTGCAAGAAGAAGTGAATGCACTTTGCGAAGAACTGGAATCTCAGAAACAGATATCGACCGATACATCCACAACAGCATCAATCGATACGAGTTCTTCACCAACGATCCCTTACACCAAACAAGAGATTGACGAGCTTATCAACACCATCTACATCGATCTAGGAAAAGCAGACGAATGCAACAATAAAGCCTTGGAAGACAAATGCTTACACCTCAGCAACAGCATCATGCATCGAGTGAACAACATATGGAGAACTATGGATACCACCATAGACAAGCCTATCGAGAGTCACCTACAGGCGCTATCGATCGATGACCTACCCAGCACATCGACCAATATTAGAGCACCAGAGTTTTGTACCAGAGAAGAACTTGAGGAAATAACAGGAGATATCTACAAAGGTATTTAAGCTTGTAGAGACGAAGCATACAGATTACTCGACAAGATGTGGTTCCCAGTACAGAGTGACGTTCAAGGATTGGAATTCACAACAGAAGGAATTCAGAAGGAGATCGAAAACATTCTGAAACAGCTCACAAACCGACATGCACCATCCGCATCGATCGACGTGCCATTCAGCCCATCGACCGATAGACATCCTTTCCAATCCACCGACAAAACTACACAAAGATCGGGTGATAATACCTCTTCCCGTGTGAAAACCATCCAACACCTCGACACCATGCAGCTGAGTATTGATCTAGAACAAACCTACAGAAAGATTGGACAACATGAGTTCAGCATTTCGAGCCTTGAGGAGTGGCTACAAAGAATCCAAGATGAGGTCCAAGGGTTGAAAGCTAGTATGACCAGAAGAGAGGAAGCCACAAGAAGCTTCTTAACTTCATGGTTTGGAGAATCACAAGACAAGGAGGATACTTTTTTCCCAACAAGTACCTGCAACTCACCTCACTAGCCACCATACCTCCATAGTCAAGCTAAATGACTTTAACTAAGTGCTGAGTGGGAGGCAACCCACTATTAGGTATTTTCTTACTTAGTTTTATATTATTTTCAGTTTTTACTTTCGTTTTATTAGTTTCAGAAGAGATGCTACACGATCACTACCTCTATCGACCGATACGATCATGTCGACATCGCTTGACATAGACCTATCCATGACGATCGACGAAGGCGACTCACCATCGATCGATACGAATTCCGGTCATGTATATCGTTCACAATTTTTGATATCAGTTATACATTATTTATTTATCCCCTAACTCCGACTAGTTATACACTGAGGACAGTGTATGATTTAAGTCTGGGGGAGTGGAGATCACTGATGCTACTTTACCTTTTGGTCTCATTAAATGTTTTCAAAATTGGTTTTATTGAGTCAATAAGGGGACAAAGATATTTCAATTTTTTTACTTTTTATCTAACCATTCTTAGAATTGGTGATTGAAGAAAGTACTATAGATGCTAAAGTGGATCACCGGTCACCTATGACAACACTTTTCATGAATGTTTGGAAAAACCAAAGCTGATTTCCAACCTAACATGACATCTATTGCTTGTCTTGGGGCTTGGTATACAAGTGATCAGAATCCTCCTACAAGTCTGGAAGGTAAAAGTCTTGATAATTTTGGTTTCCTTCTCTCCTTCCTTTGGCATTCCAAAAAAGAAAAAAAGATTCAGATGATTTCCTGAGAGGCAGAGGGAGAGGTAGATTACCCATGACTCCCACTATTCTAATTTAAAGGAATGATCACACATTGTGAAAGCGAGGGAGAGGTAAATTACCCATGACCCCACTAATTGCCTACAATTTGTCAGAAAAGGCTACAAAAAGTAAAAAGATCAATAAGGTGAACATTTGTTGTTCATTTGGATTGATATAAAAGAAAAAGAAAAATTTGGGATTCAGAGAAGGGAGATACAGGGAGAAAAGAAACCAGAATGAGAATACCTGAAACTTGTTTGAGTTGAATCCAAGTATTCCTTTATCGGTACTCCCAAGGTAAAGCCTACACTTTTATTTTATGCATAAATGAAATCAGTAGAAGGGATAGACAAACAGGATTGCTAAGTTGATTGACTAGATGAATTTGGTTGCTAAGCTAGGATATGGTATAATGTACTTCTGTAGTTACTAGATATGAGATGTGGCTTGCAACAAAGTAGAGGTGATGATCTTAAGTTAAGATTTGATTGAGTCCCTGCTGTTTTTTTAAACTTCTTCCAAAGACTAACTATTGTGTTTGCTTGAGGACAAGCAAAAGGTTAAGTCTGGGGGAGTTGATCTACCATGGTTTTGACCCACTTTTAACCATGGTATTGAGATGATTTTACAATATATATGTATATATATATATATATATATATATTTGTTTTGGAGTCTATTAGGTGCCCTTATGGAGCTTAAAGTAGAGTTTTCCCGAGATAACTATGAAGATCAGACAACAAGGTCGATATCCAGAGATACATATCGATCGATACACATCCTGTGTAATCGATCGACGACGCTTCCGTAGAAGATGACGAATCGAGATACTCCATCAATCGATATCGAGGGTGAAGAATAAGTTTGAGTCAGCCTACTTGAAGCCCAAGTTCTCTCAATATTACAAGATTGCCCCTAACAAGTTTTTAACCTAATTGAACTCATATTTGTAGTTATGCCTATGTGTTTTGGCACGATATGCTTTTGATTCTTAGTGTGATTTTTAATACTCTTAGTGCTTTCATTAATAAAATTATTCTTTTCATCTTATTCTCATTTTCATCAAAGGTTATAGAGTTCTAGATTTAGAAGAATATACAAAGAGATTTGTTGTTCAAAGGAACCAAGTGTTCAATCTTCTAATCTTATGAATTTCTATTATTACCTTGATGCTATGAATCACTTAGCCATGTCTGAGTAGATTCACTTGTTAGATTTGGGGTTCAAATAGTTATGAGGGATTAGTCCCAACTATGGATTGTTGAGTTGTGATATTCATTATCCTGATAAACCCTAATGCTTACTCTAGAGTAGCTAACTAGAGTATGATCCTGGAATGACTTAACTTGTTAATCATTATCCTGAAATCATTTGGCATAAGCTGAGATCATCTAGGGACGAACGAGACCCGGTCTATGATCTTGGTGAACACATATTCAATTCGATCTGAAGCTATTTCGATCAATACTCCTATATAGTAATCGATCCACGGCAACCTATATCGTCTGATATCGCTATCAAAACATCGGTCGATATTGCCGGCAGTTAAATCAATGGACGAGTCTAGATAGCGATTGCTAATAGACTTATCTAAGAGTTGAAGTTCTTTAATATCTTGCAAGCAACTTATTAAGACATCTGTAGCATTATAATCCTGATTATTTGAATAGCAACCTTGAATCTAACTACTTTCTCTTATTGTTTAAAATCTAAACCAATTTTCTTGAGCAACTTACCATTGCTCACAACTGCAATTTAATTTTAAACTTAATCAACCTACCATAATCACTAAGGATTATATCTTTTGTGTTCCTTAGTTCCTTGTGGATTCGATCCCTAAGTACTACAACTGAACCTCTTGTTTGAGAGAGTAATTCACTCCTTAAGGTAATTTGAGTGATATCAGGTACCTTTTAAACTCCGCCGTTGGTTAATAAATATAGAGATATCTTCTTAAACTCGCCCGCTGGATCATAAATAGAGAGATTAAACTGGTCGATTATTGATACCTTCTCGCCGTGATGAATCTATTTTACAAAGTAATTTTAAAAAATTGTTTTTGTCACATCTTTTTCAAAAATCTATTTTCCACTCACCCCTTCTGCATAGGTTAATGGGATTTCGGCATACATTAATGGTTGTCGTACCTAACTCACATCTATTCTGGCCACCGTGAACGTCAATCGGCTCGCCACACAGTCCTCATCTGAAAGCGTGATAAGTCTATTCCTTAATCGGGTTTGATGTTACCAGATGTAACCAAAACTACCAGTTATCTGACTCTTCACTGTTAATCCGTTTTAGCGACTCAACCTCCTTCACCGAGGTCACAAAGCCTGTCGTGAGATGCTGAGTACTCGGTTTGTTTGGAGTCTTTCCGTTTCCGTAATCACAGTGAGATGCTTGGTATTGCCAACACAAACATTCAGCTTCCAGGTAGTGCTACAATTATCTCTTTTGTACTTTTGGAACACACAATTTGTGTGAATCTTATTTGTTATGATCTTCTTACGGCAGACATTATTCGTGAAATAACTGCTGTAAAGAGTACTGTCACTGACCCTCCTGAGAACAAGAATCGTGTTATGGCAACCATTAAGATGGACAAGTAAGTTATCTAAACTTCTCCCGTCTGGTTCATTGTTTGGACATAATAACTGCATTATTCACCTTTCTTCTCCTCGCGTGTTATCAATAATCAGACTGTGACTATGAGTCTCTTCGACGCTCAGGTTGTTAAGATCCACAATCAACCCCAGGATGGTGGGAGGTAATGAACCATACTGAAGCTTATGTTCTTAGTTGTGTAGTCATGTTCAGCGCATTCACACTCTATTCATTTCATAGGTCGTCTGTTTCTGAATGACACCTCCGGCACACACATTTACTTTGACAAGGAAACAGCTGCTGGGGAGAGCGAATTTTACAGGTAAGTATTTGTGTGTCGTTAACTTATACATGCACTGGCTCTCTGTGAATCTTATTGTGTAAATATTTTGCAGAATGGACTCACGAGATACTGGCTTACACCAGCAGCCCCACTGCTTAAAGGATACGCTAAGGTGGAGTCCCTGAGCATAGCTGGACTCAATGATTTTGTAGTCACTGCTCCCTCCCAGGTATATCTACCAAATTTATTATGTTTTAGTGCTGGAGGTGCAAGTTACCGTGTGTAATTCAAACGCAACAATACTAACGCAACTGGTGTTCTACGGTATGTTATAATTATCTCCGGCTTATTCATTCACTTTCCACTTTTCCCTGTAACTCAAAGTGACATTTAATAGTTAATACATTCCATCTGTCTGCTAGGTACCAAGTGGAGCTTGCTGTTGCAGATGAAACTGGTGAAGGACTGTTTATTTATTTCGATGGTGTAATGACTAAACTGCATAACATGAACGCCAATGAAGCTGTCCATCTTTTGGTATGTCCTTTTTCATCTGTCTTTCATTCTTTGTTAACTCTACATATCCATTCACTCTCATTGAGTTAATGTTCATGCATGCTGTTGATGGTGTCAATCCCGAGGAGACCCAGGCCCCTCCGTTTGTTACAGACATGGAAGGCAAGATGTTCCAGGTGAGGGTGAGTTCATACAGTTTCACAGAGAATGATCAGACCTTTAACCATATCACACATTCTCAGTGTTTGTTTGGCATGAAAATATATTTGTTTCTCTTTGTTCTGATTCAGAGCTGAGACGATGACAATGGAGATGACAATCCCGCTGACAACTCAGTCCCTACTAAGGTGGAAGCTGTTGATTGTAGCAGGAGCAATGGAATATCAGGCAAGTTTAGAAGGCACGCAGGTCTTAGTGGGCTAGATGAAGTTGAAGACGCAATTTTCCCTTTCAATAATGCTTAAATATTCTTATCGGTTATTTTGTTTCTTTCCTTTGCTGTTTGCTTGACGAACAAGATTGGATTTGACTTTTTGTTACTTAAATATTCTGTTCTTGCTTTGGTGAAAAAAACTATCTTATTCTATGAAAAAAATTATTTTATTCTATCGAATAAATATTGGTTACTGTCAGTTTTTTCCAGCAAATATGAATTCTCAGCATTGTATATATGATTATGTTTATAGTAATCCATAGTACGTTTATTCAGAGTGTTTATATTGTAGATATGAATATGTTTTTTAAAAAATACTCATAATACTTATATGGAGGGTAGTTTGGCTTTGACGTTTTGTTAATAATATATTTCGTTTTTGCTTTTGACGAAAAACTATCTTATTCTATCTAATAAATGTTTGTTACTATCAGGTCTTTTTCCCGACAAATAAGAATTCTCAACATTATACAGTATATAGAACTGGGCAAAAATTCCGAATCCGAAAACCCAAACTGAATCCAATTTTATAGAATCTGAACCCAAATTGATTAAATATCCTAACGGGTTCAAAATTTTGGTATCTAAAGAACAGAAAGTGAATCCGATCCGAACCAAAGTATTTCGGATACTCGAATATATTCGAAATAGATTTAATATATATAAATATGTTAATTATTTTTAGATTTAATGTATATTAAAAACATTCAAAATATATAAGATACTTTTAAATTTTCGAAATACTTGAAAATATACACAAATAATCAAAAGTACTACATGCCTAAAATAGCTAAAGCATACTCAGAACATCAAAATACTTGGAAATATCTACTGATTCTCTATCAAAATATTGAAACCAAATCAATTTATATGTTAAGTTTACGTATATTTACGTATTTTATTCAAATTTATATGTAATATCTTATTTTGTTTATTGGACCAGACACCAAATAGTTAACTTAAACTAACTTAACTCAATTGATATTCTACAGTCAGATTGTAGTAGCAATTACATCACCATGAAGATAAGGACCATTACATAGGCTAAAATTGTACGTTTACTTAACTGTAAAATTTCACAGTGGGTAATGTTTTGTAATAATATCAATTGAGAGGTCAGCCACATGATCAAGGTATACATATTTGTAACTTGGAGAACACGTTGTCTGTTCAAACAACACACTAACAGTTCCATTACAGTGTGAAACCAACAAAATGTTGTAAACAGAAAAAAATGGAACCTTAGACTGGACTGCCGAAAAAGGATAAAATACTTAATTCCACACAGAGCTGGTGTAATGTAAATAAAAATATATGCATCCAATCAAATTCCATTTTATTCCAATTTCTAAAAAAATGTCTACAAACAATGTTCATGGCAACCCTAAACCATAAGAAAATAAAGAAACGTGAAAACAAATATGTAGTGCAACTTAAAAAAACACACTATCCATTACTCATACTTCTGAAACACTGAGACCCCAAACAATATTAAAAATACAAACATCATTACAATAAGGACATGTACAAAAAATATATAAAAAAAGAATCAACACCCCAATTAACAACCAAAATAAACATAAAAAGATCAATTAAAACGTTTATACATAGATTATAATGCATAATCTTTACTAGAGTACTCATTATTACAAATCAGACAACTTACATAACAAACATATCAAACCTTTTTAAACGTTCAAAATACCCAAAATAAAAACAAACAAAAAACATAAGATTATGCATGGTTACATATATCAACCAAGTGTGTATGAATCCTTCACATCAAATTAACCGCATAACACGCACATGACAGACTAATATAATATCAAACGTTTAATAAAAACAAATACACTGATCAAATTAAACACACAACTGAGACACACACCAATTTGTTTTTTTTTTCACAGCAACCAATTTGTCATATGCAGTTCCCATACAAACCAACCTTATTGTACCATATATATTATTAAACAATAAATCTTATGGCTGAAAATTTGGATTTACAAATCTCAGGTAGTATATCTTTAAAAAACACACGATAATCATTAGTAAACTCTTTGATCAAAGGCTCTTGACGAAATATATTCCAGCTATAAACAAAGCCATAAAAAGTGTTTATCATACAGTCAATTTTATTTTGTCAAACAGTCAATCTAAGAATACCACTCTAACTTAAATTAAAAGAATTAAAATAAGAAAAAAAAATCGACGATCAAGATCATAAAAATCTACAGAAGCATAAGACAATACTCCATCGTCTACACCAGTGGTGGATCTAGACCAAACTGTTATCCAAGGCAGAACTATAAAATACAGTTTAATACTGCTATAATTCTGAAATATCAATTGGGACATTAAAAAAAATCAGTACAAAAATACATTGATTTGGAAAATTTATAGGAGGCAGCTGCCCCTCCTATCCTAGGTGTAGTTCGGCCACTGGTCTATGCACATAACCGCAGATGTGTTTTTTTTGGCTTTCTCCCTTTTTGGTTTTACAGAAGTTGCATGATGATGACTAAGGACCCTTTTGGTTCTTTAATGAATTCTATCCAAAGCTCAATAAACACACATTGTTATAATGGAAATTCAAATCATGATTCTAGCTAGCCTGAGCAATGAAACGCTTATCTTGAGAGAGAAGATCAAATTTAATAGATACATACTTTCAAATTTTTACATAAACAAATTCAAAACAAACACACCATATACATACAATTTATGGTCACAATAACCAATGAGTATATGCTCTAATAAAAATTTGAAAGAAGGTTCTCATCATGTAAAAAATTTCCAATTTTGTAAAAATATTAATTAACCAAGCCTAAATTTAAAAGAAAAAGTCTACAAATCAAATCTCGCGCGTAGTGTGGACTTCCCCTAGTTCAATATATATACAGTAGTTTATATTTTCATAACAAGGAATGTAATTTTTTTTATTTTTTTGACAACGAAAGGCTGATCTATTATTTAAACTTGAGGTGGTCTAGGAATCCAGACCGGAATAGAATAACCAACATACATTGAAATCACGATAAAAGGAATGTAATATATGTGAATTATATAATTAAATATATTGATATATGTCTGCGTAAAATTTCTAGTAGACATAAATGATAAAATATTGTTAGACATGAAAAGTCTCTTGGGAAGGAATATTCAGCCCATTCAGCCCAACATGTGAAACATTCAGAAACAAAGGTCACTTGAGTATAGTGACTGTGACACTAACGACAACAAGTTTAGTTCTCTCTCCCTCTCGCTCGAATCGGTGAGTAGACAAGGTATGAGTAGGATTTCGTGATTTCTAAAAGACATTTTTACAGTCTTCTTTGGTCAACGATGTGCGAAGCTTTGATTTTTTTTTTTTCTTTTTCAGATTGTTAACTCTTGATACAAGCTTGGATAGATTTTACCTTTGGATTCCTACATGTCTGCGTACTGTTTGCTTAAATGCCTCACAGTTTATCATTCAGATTGAGATGTTCGTCTTGGTAGATGCATAATGTGAAACCTGTTTCCACAGTTCTGTTTGAGTACAGTAGAAAGGTGGAAATTTTGCTATTGCATGCATATATTTATTTGAATCCGATTTGTTTTTCTACAAAAAAATTTGAGCAGAAATTACTGCTTTTTCTGAGTAAAGGGTTTGCTTATTGTAGATGAATTGTGGTGATCTAAAGTTGCCAATGATGATTGGCGGAAGTTAGATGTTGTTTTCAGAAAGGAACCTACAACAAATATATTGTCTACTTGCTTTTTTTTTTTTTTTTTTATTTCTTCTTAAATGAATTAGAGTGAAAAGACAAATGTTTATACTTGGTTTTGAAGGTTGAAAAATGTAGAGCTACCATGGAACGTGATGATTCGTGCTGAAAACATGGAGGCGAAAGGTCTTACGCTGACGAGAGCTATTCTGAAACAGTTATTAGAGGCATTTTGCTTCAAAGAAAGAAACCAAAGAGCTTGGCTACTACATGGCAGTCACAGCTCTGGACAAGATCGGGGAGGGAAAAATCAGAGCGCAAAGGTGAGTTGATGATCCCGGTTGTTTTAGGCGGGAAATATTTCAAGATCTTCAAAGGAGGGATACTCGAGGCTGTGGTACACAAGGTGCTATGTCCTCCTCAGGTGTGGTCCGGTCGAGAACAACGCTTACATTTCCTGTCTGAAGATGCCTGATTACAAGTACATGACTGGAGAGAACCAGATTTTCATGAATGAGAAGATGCAGCTTAAGACTACGGTTAGGCTTGTGGTGATAGGAGCGAGGTGGATGGAGGTAGAGAAGGAGAATCAGGCGTTGCCTAGCCTTGAAACAGACTACCTTGGAGAATCTTCTTTATTTCTTCATGTGGTGGGGATTATCTCTGATGTCAATAGCTCATCGGTCTTTAGTTTATGTTTAATAAAGTAATCTTTTAAGTTGTGCAAATATTTTAATAAACAGTGATAAAGTAGTCATTACGCCTTTAGTTTATTCAGTATTTTCTTGCATGTGATACAGAAAATGATAGTAGCTGCAAAACAAACATCAAAGTCACTTGTGCCTCACCAACAAATCTACAAACGTTTCTAATATCTGCACAATGTATGGATGTATACAATTGAGGTCTTGTTGTGAAAAGGTGGAGTCTTTTTTACATTTAACAAAGCTGAGGACCAATTCCACATTTTCTCTCTTGGTGTAAAACTGAGTAGAAGAAAAGAAAGTTTCCACCTTTCTTCTTGCCGTTTGAAACTCTCGTCGCTTCCTTCTTCTCCGGTTCCTGAGATCGGTCGTGAGGTTAGGGTTTTGATAAATCTACTCAAGGAGGAGCATTCATGTCGACTTCTCCTAAAGAGCTCGAGAAGCGACTTCTGGAAGCTGGGAAAGCTCTTCTTTACCCATCACCACCTTCTTCTGTTGATAATCTTCTTCTTCTTCTCGACGTGAGCTCCTTTGTTACATTCTATCCGAAGAACACAACTTTATACTCTTTCCGTCCAAGAACACAACTTTAGAATAGCATTGAAGAATTTGTCTTTCCTATAACTAGGATCAAGTTAAAAAAAAAGAAACTGTCTTTTTCTGTGTGTGGATATGTTCTGACTGTAATTTGAAACATGATTTGTTGGATGCTGCTTTGATTTGTTGAGTTCTCGAGTTTGATGCTCCTTCCTTTGGTATTATTTTTCTTTGCTGCTGCAGAAACTTTTCATCTGCTTGTTAGAGGTGGAACAGTCACCTCCTAGCTCGATTCAGAATGCACTCTCTCCCTTGAAGAAATCATTAGTCGATGAGAGACTCTTCAAGCATTGGAATGTCCATGTGAGAGTCTCTGTCGTTTCCTGCATCACTGAGGTTACAAGAATAAATGCTCCGTTTGCTCCATATGTTGATGACCAGATGAGGGTAACTACATTCTTGTTTTCTAGTTTCTATCTTATGTACAAGGTAATGCAATGCAGCTTGGTCACTGAAAGCTTTCTTTTCTTTGTAACATTTGGGGGCAGGATGTATTGCAGTTAATTGTATCATCATTTGAACATCTAGATGACAAAGATAGTCTCTCCTATACCAAAAGGACTTCCATCCTTAACACTGTGGCTAAGTACGAAGTATCTGTTCTGATGTTGGATCCTGTGTATGATTCTCCTTGTATTGAGATGTTCCACCATTTTCTCAAGGCCATAAGGTATATGCTAATACCTGTATGTCTTCCATATCAATCCTGAATTGCTTTTCTTCAAATTTTTCTCTTCCCTGCTTGACATTTTTCTGGTACAACTTTGCGTATTAGACTAACTATTTAGTGACAATTAACTATTATAGTATCTTTAAGCTTCTCATTCAAATATTATATTCTGCCTCTCCAGTCTCCATGGACTTTATGGCTTGCTTCTATATAGCTGCATGTGTTCGTAATAACTGGTCTATTGAGTGATGCGTATGGCTGATGGTGAAGTTATATTTCCTTTCCAGGGATCATCATCCAGTGGAAGTCTTTTCAGATATGGAGAACATTATGACCCATGTTTTAAAAGAAAGTGATGATATACCTTCAAAGTTGCTTGCACCAATTCTGCACTATGTTGAAAAGACTGATGAGGTGATGCACGAATAGGCTGCTAGCCTTTCTGTTATTTCAGCAGACAATGCTCTTTTGCTTAACTCTTTCTACTTCTTGCCCTTAGGTTCTCCCAATATCACGGAGGTTAGCAGAAAATGTTCTGATAAACTGTTCTAACAAGTGCGAAACATATCTAGCTGAAGCAGTGAAATCATCAGGGGTTTCTTTAGATAAGTATAGTAATGTGGTGGCTTTAATATGTGAAGGTGCATTCAGTGTTTCGAAGCTGATCAAAGTTGAAGTAGTAAGCTCTTACCTGTTTATCTGTGGAATTGGTTTTATATGTTCAGTTGTTTTTACATGATTTTTTTAAGTATTTTTCTAATCCACAGGATAAACCAAAGAAGAAAGATGATATGAATTGGGTAGATGGGTCTCAACAACTTGATAATGAGAAAACTGGTCGTCCTGTGAACCAGAAGCAAAAGGAAAGCTCGATGGAGGCCAAACCATATGCTGCTAGTGCTTCTCAAGAAATAAATACGTTCGAAGCTAAATTGACAAAGGAGTCTGGAAATAAGATAGCTTCTGCTAGTAATGCCAAGCCTACTGCTCCTCCTACAAAGAGAAGCACCTCTGACATAAAAGCAACGAAGAAGTCAGAGAAACCCACTTCTTTGGGTGATAACAAAAAGGTAAGATGTTCCCTGACCTGTATTAAGTAATTTTCATGGTTGTCTTCCCTGTCCTTGTGCTGTTACGAGTGTACTTTAATTATGTTTCAGACAATCTTTTCCTCTGGAAAGTCATCCTCAAAGTCAAAGACAGAAGTGAAGCAACCATCAGAGAAAACTCTTGCTAATACAAACGCAAAGAGGAAGCACAGCCTAGATACAGAGAAAGTATGTTCCAATACTTTCACCTCTTGCCTCTTATCATTATGCATGTTACTTTCTGTGATGCTTATGTATCTTCTTCTTTTTTTTCCTCTATCCGCATTACTTTCATGTGCTCTGATCGAGTTATTTCTGAATTCCTTCGTTCTGAGCCAATTCCATGGCAGGCATTTGATGACCGAAAGTATGATAAAACTTTAGTTGGATCAAGAATCAGAGTCTGGTGGCCTCTTGATAAAAGGTAAGAGCATCCGCATTGGAGGTTCACGGGGGAGGTTCACACGCGGATCAAGAAAAAAATAAAATAAAATATGCTGATTTTGGTGAAACCGGGTCTTGGAGGTTCGTCGGGATGAACCCGGTTCACACAGGGTTCGCCACGTGGCGTTCCGAGATTGATCCGTTATTAATTTTTTTTATTATTTTTTTATTTAGGAAAAACAAACAAACAAAAAAAGAAAAAATAATTTTTTTTCTATGAACCCCTCCCATCAGGTTCACTGATGGGGATGCTCTAGAACATTGTTTTCTCTCTGCTATGTGCATTTTTATAAAAGGCTGAATCTGGATTAGGACCTCGGATGGTTGCATTTTATATTGTAATTGAGCTATTGCATTTTTACTGCAGGTATTATAAAGGCGAAGTTACTTCATATGATCCTTCGAGAATGAGACATACGGTAAGGCTAAATTGTATCTTGGTTCTTCTTATATGTTTGTGGCTAACTATTAGCCTATTGAAATGTCCATTTAAGTGGTACACGTTATTTTTTTCATATGGTTCAGGTTGTCTATGAGGATGGAGATCAAGAAACTTTATATTTAAAAAAACATAACTGGTTTCTTGTGGATGCATCAAAATCATCAAAGGTGGGGGCATGCATATCACTTGTGCCTGGCTTTTCTGTTCTGTTTCTTTCTTCTTGATGTTGGGAGTAAATTGTTAATTGTCACTTTGGTTTCATAATCATTAGGATAAACAGAAGGCTGCAAAAGTTTCTAACCGTGAGCAAACAGGTGCAGCTAAGAGGAGACTGAACCTCTCAGTTCCTCATGAAGAGGATCTTGCAGAAGCTGAGACTCCGGCACACAAGCGAGCTCGAGTCCAAAGCCACAGCCTCCATATAGCTCATGGTGAGATGGTGAAGCCAGCTGGAGAAGAGGAACCCTCTTGCTTAAATCAAAAATCCGCTCCTGAGCTGGGAGACTCTCAAACTTGCTCTATCACACATCAGTTGGGTAAGGTCAAACAGAGCATCGCAGACACTATAACCAGTGTAAGACGGTTTCGCTCTGAGGTCGAAACAAAGGAACAGAGTATTGTTGACATGTTAACCTGTGTTAGACAATTTCGCTCTGAGCTCGAGACAAAGGAACAGAGCATTGTAAACACTTTAAACAGTGTACAACAGTTCAGGTCTGAGATGAAGAAAAAGGAAGATAACCTAGTAGCTTCGCTGCATGAAGTTGACGTGTTACGTACGTAATCTGTCTTTTTTAATTTGTTGGTTGTTGACTTTGGTTATTGGTCTCTGATAATGTCATGTTGGAACAAACAGGGGAGAAGATATCTGGAATCAACAAAATCCTCAACTCATGATCAACTTTAGGGTGAATGAAACTGGATCAAGAAATGGAATCAGAGACTTTTGCAAACCCCATTTTGTTCAACGATGGAGTAACCAGTTGACCAAATAATTTTTTTTTTGTGTAGCATTCTCTCTAGAGACACAGTTTAGTTTGGAATTCTCGTCTAAAATTTGCAAACTAAACAGTGGCATTATGGTTCAGCCTATGCTCTGGACCTCTGGTTCTGGTTTAAACTTTGGGTATATCCTTTCTTCTCAGCACCATCTTGGTTCTCTGCTATGACACGTATTCTCAATTTATCCACTTTTTAAATGTTTGTGAAATTTTATTTTTTATATGAGTTTAAAACGTTTATAAATTTGAAAACTCTTTTATTTTTATTATGAAGTACGTACTATTCACATTATCTACTATATTAAGTTAAAGAGAAATTAGGTGTGCGAGAAATATTGTAAGTTTAAATTATATTTAATAATAAATTTTATTACTATTATAAATTTTACTATTTTATTACCAATTAAATATAGGTTTGATTTAGTTAAACATTAAATTAAGATAAAATAATTTTGTTAATTTTAAATTAGATTTAAGAATATATATGTATATATATTTAAAATTATATTCTTAGATAGTTTTTTTCTAGGGGTTTTTGCCAAAACTAACCCACAACTTGGTTTTAACCCCAATACTAGACCCCAACTTGAATCAAATGCAAATCTAACCTAAAAGGGCTATGAAATTACAATATAGTCCTCTGTGACCAAACAAAAAAACAGAAGACATTTTTACGAATATAACCCCAGTAAGTTGTCTGAGTCGGGCTGAGTTACTTTTCAGTCNTTTTCATGAGTGAAAAATTAAAAACATGTAATTATAAACATTTATAAGTGATATAAATTAAGAAATGATAAAATTGATTTGTTTTCAGCATAGATGAGTGGAAGTAGTGAATCATGATATTCTTTGGTTTAAGGGTTTGGCAAACATATGTTGTAGTATTGTATGTAATCTTAGGGTTAGATTTTGAAAAGATGAAATGCTTTTTTAAAAAAATTAATTTGACCTTTATGTGTTTATTTCTGTGTATAGTAAACATTTTTCAAGTTTAATTTAATGTTTCGAAGTGTTTAATTAGAGAATAAAATTTAGGGGTTATGTTTAGGGATTAGACGACTGAAATTTCAGTCTTCTGCTTTAAATTATTTCCCAGACGACTGAAAGTTCAGTCGTCTAATTGTACCGAACCGTTAATTTTAACATTTTACGTTTTAACCTAACCGGATTTTTACCGGGCATATAAAAGCTATTTTTTTTCACTTTTTCACAATTTTCCGAAACCCTAGCGCCGTTTCTCTCCAAGGACGATTGTAAAGGCGATTTCGACGAATCTCTCCGATTTCGACGAATCTCTCCATTTTCGCCGGTAATCTCTCCGATTTCGACGAATCTTGTTTTTCTTTCATGGCTTAGAGTATTTTCGTAGTTTAAACTGACCATCCCCTTCCTTTTTTTTTTCAGATCTGAAATCTCGTAGCCTTTCCTTCGCCGCCGGTATGTTATATCTTATGTTTTAAGGCGTTTAGCCGCCGGAAAACCCTAAAAATTTTAGTCTTGACTCTTCTTTTCCCTTCGTTATGCAGATCTGTAACCGCTAGGGACAACTCTTCTTTTCACATCTTCTCCGTCTAAATCTTCTCCGACTGTAACTCGTCATCGTAGTCTTCTCACTTCCTGGAAGCCTTCTACGAAGTCTTACTCTCTGGACGACTTACATGTAAGTCGTCCAGAGAGTAAGACTCTGTAGAAGACTTCCAGGAAGTCGTCATAGTAGTCTTCTCACTTCCTGGAAGCCTTCTACGAAGGCTTACTCTCTGGACGACTTACATGTAAGTCGTCCAGAGAGTAAGACTCTGT